>ML841268.1:0-15455 GCA_009831015.1 Picea engelmannii | reverse complement strand
GTATGTATGTACTGGGAAATGTTTGTGACATTGCAACATGGGGAAATGTTCATCACAATGCGACTTAGGGAAATGTTCATCAGAATGAGATGTTGAAAAATGTTCAATCACAAAGAGAAATTGTGTAACGATCCCACCTAAGAGACTACAAGCGAATCAAGCAAGTGCAATTTTTTTTTTTTAAGGTAGGAAGACAACAACGACAACAGTTAAACAACAGGACTTAACAACAAACACCATGTGTGCAGATTGGGCAATGAAAACAACGACTCAGACGTGATCACATCAAGAAACTGGATGAAACATGCGACAATCCTAGATAGATATAAACGACTACCCACTCGACACAAGCAAGACAAATCCTACAAGATAAAAGACAACATCAACCAACTCGACACAACAACTTTGACGAACAGTAACTGGAAACCTCTACGATGCGCAAAACCAAAACGTGTTAAGGCGTTACAAACCAAGTGCCAACATCAATTACAACGACGAACGCCCACATCGGGAAACACAAGACTCTGGCCTGGTTGTCATTCACGTCTATCCATCAGGGCGTGCCGTGATCCCCTCATCAATAATCATGTCGTCACAAGGCAATAGGCGTGATAGTAACCATGGTGCAACATAACATTTCTAGACCCTTTACCCAAACTAACTTCAACGCACTAGGAGATCAAATTAACTATAAAAACACATGACGACTAACCCTAGCACCCAATCAACAGGTCAACAAGACGTAAGGGAATCTGACGACTATGACATTCATACAACACAAGAATTTCCTCGCGCAAAAAAATCAGTTTGTACACATTAAAATAATTATTATCAAAACAATTAGTTCATTGTAACTAATTTCCAATTCCGATATCAGACAAGTATTTTCTTAAGGAGGAATTCACTATCTTTTTAACATCACCATATATCGTTGTCTTTTAATATTCTCCTCCAAAAACAACATCGCGGTCTATTAATACATGATATCTTAGTTTATTAAACACATGCTACATGTTTTATTAAAAATATGATATCGTTGTGTATATATCGTCGTGTAAATCACCATTTAATGTCAACAATATTAATTTGCTATCCATGGTATTTATATCCATGAAATTTCTATCTAATAATGATACACAACGAATCACTACCTAGAAATGGCATCGCTGTCCAACATTAACTCGGTGTGCAATCACAATTTAGAAGGAATTTGAAACTCTACAAATTTAATCTCTGCCATCAATTTCGTTGTATTAAATACATTTCAATTGGAAATTAAACTTTGCAAAAATAAATCTATACCAGCAATATCGTTGTGTAAGTGAATTTAGAATGGAATTTACTTCTACAATTAATCTCTGCCAATATCTATTAAATTTGCAGTCACAGGATATGTAAATAAACTCGTTGTCCTAGATCTATTAAGAACATTGTCTATTAAATAATGTGGTCTAATCAGAACGTTGTCAATTATAAATTGTTGTTTTAAAACATATGTTGCTATCCATTAAATACTTCACTGTCTAACAAATAAGGACATCTAAAAGGGTATTACAGTCCTTCACCTATTAACCACGGTACCATTATGTAAATTCACAGTAAATATATCATGTAAAATCACAGTCAATATAGCATGTAAAATCACAATCAATACAACATGTAAAATTGTCATCAATATATAATAAAATCGCAGTAATTTCGCAGTCAATATATAGTAAAATTATGTAAGTTTGCAGTGAATATATCATGTGAATCGCAGTCAATAAAGCATGTAAAATCATAGTCAATATAGCATGTAAAACGCAGAGTACATAATGATAAAGATGGCATAATAAAGATGAAATCACAAAGGGACTAAGGATAAAGCTGTCATGTAATATATTTAAGAATCGTAGAGCCAAAAAATGGAATTTCGTTGATTTTAAATGATAATAATTGGGCTAACTAATGGAATCGTTGAGTTAAAAATAATGACAATTGTTGAGAAAAAGAATTGGAAATCACTGGGTTAAAATACACTGTAAACAACATATCACTGTGCAATGAGATATCACTGAGTTTAATTCCATGAAAATCATAGTATGGAGGTTGTGCATTTGCCACAAAACAGTGGTGTGGAGGCTGGCTATTAGGCCATGAAATTCGCAGCAAGAAGGTGGTGTAATGTGCCACAAATATCGTGATTCAGAGCTCCACAATCGTAATTTCGTGATACAGTAATAAGTTTGTAATATAGTGATACCACTAACCCAAGACACAATACCATGAGACTGCGATATATTCACAATACAGTGATACAATGAATAAATCTAGAACGTGAAAATGTCTAAGTAACCCCCGTTACAGTGAATGGATCTATAAAAGAAGTGATATATTGAGAACGATTTGGAACATTAATAAATGTACTTGGACTTACCCATTCTCCCCGTTATATCATTAAAAAGGGAAAATCAAGTAAATTCAATTTCAGTATTTCTAGAAAAATATAAAAAGAACCAATTGACTTCCGTTAATAGTGACTGCCAAAAACTAGAATGGGGTAAATGAACACTTTGTTCAACCAACAAATTTACTCGGTCATGCTGGTATTGATCTAACAGTCATCAAACACAAAAACTTCCATTAAAAAAAACAAACAGAGAAGACGAGTAAGTTGCGCACAGTGGTAAAATCGTAGCAAAAGTATATAGTAAGCACCACGTGGACATTCACACAATAAACAAAAATACAGTAATGAATCAATCAAACGCAGAGTAATGATTGATAATGGTAAGTATATAACGCAGAGATTAGACAATTTACCAATCAAAATGTAGTGGTAATCAATCACAGAAACATAAGATTAATCATTCAATGCAAAGTTTAACATTCCAAGAAATGTCGAGTTGATCATTCAAGGAAGGGAAGAGGTACTCATTCAACAACAATGCAGAGATAGTCAATCAAGAGAATGCAGAGATTACTCATTCACAAGGAGGCGCAAAGACAAATCATTTAGCCATGAATCAATCAAATGCTGAGATAAGTAAGGGATAGACAGCTGGGGAAAATTTATCCTCCACTCATCATCCATGCACAAAAAAGAAGGGCATTTGAATCTATACATCTTTAAACACCGAAGTGACGATCGTTGATTCGGTTCCTGGTCGACTGCTCAAGCATGGACTGATGACTAAAGGGATAAGGGACGAAATATAAAAACACAATATCTTCATAATAATCAATAAAACCACATAGATAAATAACATGTGTAATTTAAATTTCATTGCAAGTAACAACTTAAACCGGGCATACCTTAGCCAAACACGAATGCTCTGTAGTTTTTGTGCCGCGCGCACTCCATCCAGCTCCTATTTTCCAACCGATGTGAACTCACCGGTACCTCCCAACCAACTCTAGGGGTACTCTTCTTCCCCCTGAGCCCCCCGAGCCGCAAAGGGGCCACAAACACAATACCAGAGAACAACTAGCACCCAACTTGCCTTGCAAGGTCAAGCTACCACTCCTTAACCGAGCTGGGTATCCCAACTCCCACAAGAGAAGCTCAGTCAAGAAAAAAATTCAGAAACGTAATGTTATTCATAAAGATCAGATCCATACTCCTCCTCATCCACCCTTTTCACGTCTTCATCCATTTTCAGTCAGTCAATTTTTCAATAGTTTTGTCAGTCAGTGGAATTGTTAGTCATTCTGACAGTATGAAAATGCAAAGTTGCATGTTTACTCAAACTCATTCTAAGTTAGTCGACAAGAAGGGGAGATATAAATGGAGCCAATCTTTATCTTCTCGAGTTTAGTTAAGTAGTTGAAGAGTCAGTAATATTAATAGTCTTATTTAATGTTGAGTCAGTCTTACTTCTACAGGAAGTCTTAGTCGGAGTCCATATAAGTTTGAGTCTTTAGTTAGTTAAATGATGATGCAGATATAAATGCATGCAGAGTAGATGTAAAGAGGTAGAGAGAAAAGAGTTGTGAAAGAGAAACAACAACAACTCAGGAGTCCAAGAAGTATGAAAACACAAACTCTGGGTCTTTAAAGTGAGCATAAGAATTCATTGGAGCCGAAGCTCATGTTAGTTATTGTATTTTGTATTTGTGCACTATGCTAAAGTTAATATATATCAAGTAGTTTGTGTTTTGACAAATTTCTGTTTTATTTCTGAGTTCACGTGCTAAGCATAGAACTGTGCTATTTTTCGTCCATAAATCATTTCATTAAGTGTTTTATCACAGCGTACACTAAAATCCACTAGGTTTTCCACTGCGCGATAAGTTCTGAGAGTTCAGTGACGAAGTTCTAGCGTGCAGTATTTTGAAACTGCACTGCGCAGAATAGTCTACGCAGAAAAAATCAATATCTGGTATCAGATCAGGTTGATCAAGAGAAAATTGATCAAGAGAGGGTTCTATCATAAAAGGTTTATCAGAGCAACAACTCTATTGAAAAGTGAAATATGGCTTCTACCTCAAGTCTGCAACCTCCCACTTTTACATGCAAGAATTATGAGATATGGTCCTTGACCATGAAGGAATTGTTCTAAGGTCAAGATGTATGGGATATAGTAAAATATGGCTATGTGGAACCAATAGATCAGGCAACATACAATGCCCTCACACAAGATGAGAAGGATGTATTGAAAGATCAAAGAAAAAAGGATGGTAAGGCATTCTTTTACATACATCAAGCCATGCATGAGATCTTACTCTCAAGAGTTGCATCAGCAAAGAAAGACAAGGAACTATGGGAAATATTACAAACCTATTATCATTGGCCTGATAAATCAGATTAATTCTCATGGTGAAACCATAGAAGACAAAAAAGTTGTTGATAAGGAACTTAGGAGTCTTCCTCCTAAATTTGATACCCTTGTTGTGACTCTGGAAGAGAGCAAAGACTTGAGTCAGCTTAGTCTAGATGAATTGCAAGCTTCCCTCATTAATCATGAACATGGATTGAATAGATCAAGTATGTCATTAGAGAATTCATTTTTCATGTAGTCATCTATAAGCCGTGGAAGAGGAAGGGGGAGAGCTAACTCTAGAGGCAGAGGAAGAATTTTTGTCATAGGTGGACACAGTAGCAGTCCTGGAAATACTGGTGGAAGAGTTCAAAACCGAAATACTAGTCAGTCAAGTGGTCAGAGAACTGAAAAATCAAAGATTTAGTTCCATTACTGTAAAAGGTATGGATATTATGCATATGAGTGAAGGAAAAGACAGTATAATCGGAACAAGTAAGGTCAAGATCAGTCAAACAACGCAAATAACCAAACCCACCCTATGTTTATGGTGCGTGTTGTTGTAATTCCTATAATATCCCCAGTTGAATGCAATATTGCTCAAGAAAGTCCATGTGACATATATGGTATTTAGATTCAGGTTGCAGTAACCACATGACAGGAAACATATAATTGTTTTCTAGTTTGGATTCAAGTCAGTCCAAACCAAGGTTACACTTGGAATAGATATACAAGTCACCATATTAGGAAAAGGAAATATAAACATCTTAATTAAGCAAGGAGAACAAAAGGTTATGCTTGATGTATATTATGTTTCTGGTATGAAGCATAAACTTATGAGCATGGGACAATTGTTACAAAACTGATATATATAATATACATGGAAGATAAGCATTGTGTGATTATGGACATATATCCAAGCAATCAACTTATTGCAAGAATCCAGATGGCAAGTGACAGAATGTTCCCATTGACATTGAAGCAAAACAAGAAAAAGAATACGACACTTGTTGTTGGTAAATCAAAATATGTGCAGTCAAACACTGCATTTACAACAGAAAATGCACGCAGTTTCAAGATAGAAAATAATCCATGCAGTATCAACAAAGGAGAAAGTGGCACAGGGATGAAGGCATCATTCCAATATGAAGTACATGATGATTCCTAGTTATGGCATTTCATATTTGGACATTTGAACTTTGGAGGTCTGAGGCTGCTACACACAAAGGATATGGAAAAAGGTTTTCCATTGATTGAAAAACCAGAAAGGATATGTGAAGGCTACATATTTGGCAAGCATCACAATGAATCATTTCCAATTGGAAAGTCTTACAGAGAAAAATATCCACTGGAAATCGTATACTCAGACATTTTTGGACCAATGCAAACTCCACCTATAGGAGACAGTACTTATTTTCTAACTTTTATTGATGATTTCTCAAGAAAGACATGGATTTATTTCCTAAAGCATAAATCTGATGCATTGGATTGTTTTAATCGGTTTAAATAACTTGTGGAGAATCATAGTGGTTATTACATCAAGTGTCTAAGAACTAACAGAGGATGAGAATACATCTCAAGAGAATTTCAGAACTTCTGTAAAGAACATGGCATCTACAAATAATTTACCTTCTGATATACACCACAGCAAAATGGTGTTGTAGAAAGAAAGAACAGAACCATTATGGAAATGGCGTGCAATGTGTTGGCAGCCAAAAAACTATCAAATGAGTATTGGGTTGAGGCAGTAGCAACTGCAATATACATCTTGAACATATGTCTAACAAAGAGTGTAAAGAACAGAGTTCCTCAAGAACCTTAAACATGAATGAAGCATAATGTGGCACACTTAAATTTTTTTGGTTGTGTCGCATATGCACATGTTCTAGATGAGATGAGAAAGAAGTTGGACAACAAAGGACAAATATGTATATTTGTTGGGTATTCTGAAGAAACAAAAACATGCAAGTTGTATGACCATGTTGCAAGAAAATTCATAATGATCTGCAATGTTCAGTTCGTGGAGAATGAAGCATGCGAGGAAGCATAACAAAGATAGTGAAAATTATTGATGCAATGGAGCATGATGAAACAGAAGAAGAAGAGGTGTTTCAAAAATTGTGTACAAGTCAGTGCGCAGTTCCTTCTATATATGGCACTGGGATACAAATCACAACGCATAATACTCTAGTAATAATAGTGGGTGAGCAGTTTGCACCTAGAGTGCAACAAACATCAGTAAACTGTCTGAGTAGTTCTACATCTCCAGATCCAACATTAGCAAGTTTGTTACCAAGGAAGACAAGAAGTTTGCGTGACATCTATAATGAGGACAGAACAAATTCATTTTCAGTTTTTTCTCTGTTTTCACAAATAGATGATCCTTTAAATTTTGAAGAAGCTATCAAAGATGATGTATGGGCACAAGCCATGGATGAAGAAATCAAATGCATAGAGAACGACCAGACATGGAAACTGGTAGATGTACCTAAAGATAAGGATGTGATTAGTGTCAAGTGGATTTATAAACCAAGGAAGATGTAGATGGAAATGTACAAAATTACAAGGCAAGGTTAGTTGCAAGAGGTTTTACACAACAACCTAGAATTGATTTCAATGAAACATTTGCACCAGTTGTGCGCATGGTGTGTTAGAAATTGTCGCACAGTACAAGTGGCCAATTTGTCAGATGCATGTAAAGTCAACATTTTTTAATGAAAACTTAGAAGAAGAAGAATATGTGGAACAACCACAAGGTTATGAGGTTCCAAGAAAAGAAAACAAAGTGCACCGATTAAAGAAAGCATTGTATGGATTAAAACAAACTCCCAGAGCTTGGTACAGTCGCATAGATTCCTATCTCACACAAAATGAATTTTAGAGAAGTGAAAGTGAGCTAACACTGTACATCAAAGCAAATCAACAAGGTAATATATTAATTGTTTGCTTATATGTAGATTTGATTTTTACAGGTGATTTTGGTATAGAAGAATTCAAGTCAGTCATGAAGGATGAATTTGAAATGATTGATTTGGGGCTTATGAGATATTTTTTGGGAATAGAAGTTCACTAGTACAAAACTGGTATATGTATCTTACAGTCTAAGTATGCGCATGAAATTTTGAAAATATTCAACAAGATAAATTCAAAAGCAGCCCCAACACCTGTCATAACAAGATTGAAGTTAAGTAAGGAAGATAAAGGGTCCAAGGTGGATCCCACACTATTTAAAATACTGGTAGGTAGTCTTATGAATCTAATAGAGACAAGACCTAATATTATGTATGGAGTGAGCCTAATTTCAAGGTTCATGGAAACTCCAAAAGAATCACATCAGAAAGCGGGAAAGAGAATCTTGAGATATGTGAATGGAACAAAATATTTTTCATTAGATATTCTACTTCAAAAGATTTCAGACTTATTAGATAGACTGACAGTGATTGTGGAGGCAACATAGATGATAGGAAACGTACCTTTCGATACACGTTTCATTTTGGATCAGGTATGGTATCACGGGCATCAAGGAAGCAACCCATGGTGACCTTTTATTCAGTAGAAGCAGAGTACGTCACAACTACAAGCACAACTTGTCAAGCAATTTGGATGAGAAGAATGTTAAAAGATTTGTTGCAGGAACAACATGAACCAACAACAGTATTTTGTGATGACAATTCATTCATCATATTATCAAAGAATCATGTGTGTCACAAGAAAACAAAGCACATTGATACAATGTATCATTTTATCAGAGAATTGGTTAATAACAAAGAGATATGTTTAGAGTTTTGCAGGTCAAAAGATCAAGTCACAAATATTTTTACAAAGGCTTTAGCAAGAGATGCATTTCAACATTTGCACACTAGTCTGAGAGTCTGCACAGTCACAGATGACAGTAAAATGTAAACTCAAATTTTTGATAAAACAAAAATTGTAATCCCACCTACTTATAAGTAAGAGGGAGTGTTGGAAATAGTAATTACAAGTCGGTGAGATCTTCACGTCTCCACCAATTTGTAAGTCAGTCAATTTGTCGGTAGTTTTTTCAGTGAGCAGAATTGTCAGTCAGTCACTCTGTCTGACAGTTTGCAAATGCAAAGTTACACGTTTACTCAAACTTAGTCCAAGTCAATCGACAAGCAGAGGAGTTATAAATGGAGCTGATCTTTATCTTCTCAAGCTCAGTTAAGTGTTGGGTATGTGTTATATTCTTTGCACGAGTAGTAGTGTTTGAGTGTCTGCGCCAGGTGCGCAGGGGGGTTAGAAGGGGGTGCAGGGGGGCGGAGCCCCCCGCGTGGGGGTTTGGGGGCAGCGCCCCTGAAATTTTTTTCACACCGGGACGACATATTTCAGGGACCACATGATATTTAGGTGGTTTTTCGGCACATGGTTTTTTGTCGATGGTTTTCTATTTCCGGTTAAGAAATTAGGGTTTTGGACTAATCTAGGTCATTGGGTTAGGGTTTTGAATGCAGCTGGCTCCTATATGTATATTGTATTGTAAACAATGTAACACAATGTATGAATATAATATATGCTGGTTTTCCCGGTTTGGGTTTCCAGGGGAAAAATATCTGTGTAATGTTTGCATTTGCCATTATATCTTTTCTATTCTTTTCTGAATATCTGTTTAAGTAGACATTGTACAAGGTTAGAATTTACATTAAGTAGTTGAAGAGTCAGTCGTATTAATGGTCGTCTTTAATGTTGAGTCATTCTTACTTCTATAGAAGTCGAAGAAGTCAGAGAACACAAACTCATGTCTATAAAGTGAGCAGAAGAAGTCATTGGAGCCAAAGCTCATCTTAGTTATTGTATTTTGTATTCGTGCACTAGGCAGAAGTTAATATATATCAAGTAGTTTCTGTGTTCACAAATTTCTATTGTATTTCTGAATTCATGTGCTAAACATAGCACTATGGTATTCTTCATCCATAAATCATTTCAATAAGTGTTTTATCACAGCGCTCACTAAAATGCAGTAGGTTGTCCACTGCAGGATAAGTCCTGAGAGTGTGGCGCGCAGTATTTTGAAACTGGGCTGCGGAAAATCAAGAGTACTGCGGAGGGCGCAACAACCATAGGAACTAGAGCCCGCTCGCCTCCAAGCAAAGCGCCATCTCCCGAGCTTCCTCTCCGGACAGGAAGGTCACGCAGCCGAACGACACAAACACCATCGAGGCCGTCCTCTGCCTGTCGAGCCATTCCAGCATATCCGAGCCCTTGCTGCCGCCGTCGACGGGATGCAAGGTGGGCATGAGCGGGCCGACCAAGAGCACGGGGACTCCGATGGCATTCTGGAAATAGAGTATACTTTTCTTCCTCTTCAAAGCATGATTTCACAGCTACCGCCACACATCCTTCCAATCATTCAGCAAACCGATAGATCGGATTAACCTGCCCGGGTATTTCTCTGTACATAACTAAAAAATCCTGCGCTTCGTACAGCCTGAACGAGAGCGTGGATGACGGGAATCCGAAGGGCGGAGTGGCAAGCTCCTCATCTGTTATTTCCTGGTTCTGCAATTTACAACGGTGCAAGAAGTAAGAGCAGCTGGCAGGAACACGCATCTTTGCAGCGTTGCTTTGCGACCAATATTGCACGAAATCGTGAACGAGATAATCCAGCGAGAGCTGCCCGAGCAGGCTTCAGAAGGGCTTCTCCATGCCATCCATAGATTTGTTGAGGGGAAACGCCATTTTTACCGGGATGTCAGCCGTGCATTCAGCGCCTGGAGTCAGGCCTTTCGTGGGTGTTAACGACAGTTCGAGCAGATCGATCCAGCCCGGCCAGTCCTATAACTGTAAGGAAGGTCTGATTCTGGAAAGGTTAACAAACGTGGAGAGCAAGGAGACTGTGTGGCCGTTAATTGCGAGAGGCTTAGCGAGCTGTAAGAAGGAATTTATGTGTCCCTGCGCCAGCCATGGGAACAACAGAAAATGAAGCTTCTTCTTGCCACTCTGAGCGTCCATCCTACAAATAACTACCAGTTACTGATCTGGAATTGTGATGTAAGAGACATGTATAGCGGAGGCGTGTAATCTATCGCCCGTCCTCAACCAATAGAAAAAAGAACATGGCCCACAACTACTAGTAGGCTGCCAATATCCAGCCTTAACCAATAGATAAAGAACATGACCTAGAGCAGGTTGGCTGCCAAGCCTGCTAAGCATCATCTAATGCTGCTGCAGGGAGGGATGGAATTTGTTGGGTACATTTGCTTGTCACCAGGCAATTTACCCGTTAAATAGAGGCACAGCTAATGACAATCTATCACAAAGCTTTGTTAAAATGTCAAATGTTTTGGATAAATTTGTTTAAACCGTTAAATTTGATGAATGAACTGGATTTCAAATTCCAACGATGACAGCGGGTGGTGTATAGTAGGCTGTGAGATTTGAAAATTGAATGCTGCAACAGCAACGACTATTCATTGTAAGGCTCTTATCAATAACTGTTGCAGAGCAGAATCACTAATAATTCCTATAACAACAGCTGTAGGATCAGAGTACTGTAAGACTAACAATAATAAAGAACCATGCAAGTTTAATACCTAATTTTTGAGAGACTTTTTAGACTTTTCTAGGCAGAATATGTGAATCCAGTATTCTAGTAATTAATTATCCCTTAATTATGTCGAATACTTATTGACCATAGACACATTTAATAGGTTTTTAGTGCTTAATCAGTTTTGTATGGACAAGATTAAATATTGATGGAATATTCTTAGTAGTCCCAATAAATCAATGGTTGTGATTTCAACCACTAACTTCCTCACTATTATAAAGACATCAGTTTACATGTTTATTTTTTTACTTTTACTTAATCATATTTAAAATTTACTATGGTGGCTAGCTGATTGCCACATATGAGTGATTAGGGTTTCATTTTCTATGCCAACCTAAACCTTTGGCCTTCACCGTTTTGCAAGCCATCCCCAACCACTAATTTGTGTGTGTGCTAGTACTAGATTATATAAATGATTAGATAGATAGATATTCTGAAAAATTTCAATTTATATATTGGAATGTGTAATTTCACAACTAATATATATAATTTTTTCAATTTTTTTTAATTTTTAACTGATTCAAATTTTTTCCAATTTTTAAATGATTTTAAAATAAAAATGATCATAAAATATAACCTAGAAAAATTAAAATGTCTAATATTTAAACTATAACAATTTTTCCATTTTTCCCTCACTCTCATATATGAGGGTGGGGGTGAAGGAAATAATATGAGAGTGAAAGTGAAGGTGGGAAGGGTGGGGAGCGTGGCAGTGGGGGAATAATATGAGAATACATTTAAGTACTACAATACAACCTGGAAAGATTAAAATATCTAATATTTAAACTACAACGTTTTTTTTTAAGGACTAACGATTCGCAAGGCATTTAATGCCCTGTAAGGTAAGTTGCACACAGTCGGATCTAAAATAACTTCAAATCTAACGGTGTGAAAACTAGCTTACAGGGCACTAAATGCCCTATGACAGGTTACTTATTGCTATGGCAAAAGTTTTCATGAAACGGGTAAGTGATTTTCTGCATGTTCAGAAGCAATTGAACGGTATAAATTACAATGAATATTAACCAGTCAATAAGCCCCAAGAAATCAATGGGAATCGATCAAAACAACAACAAAAAACCTAAAACCACCCAGCCAATCTGCCTAGCCACCTATAAACAAATGGGAGTCGAACAAAACAACAAAAAAATACTAAAACCATCCAAGCCAATCCGGCTTGTCATCTATAATTGCGTCAAGTACACCTATTGATAATGGGCACATTTAATAGGTTTTTAGTTCTTAATACATTTTTTATGGACGAGATTAAATATGCCTAGAATATTTTTAGTCGTCACAATAAATGAATGGCTCTGATTTCATCCATTAACTTTCGAGTTGTTATAAAGACATCCGTTTATATGTTTACTTTTTTACATTTACCTAATCGTGTTTAAAAATTACTATGTTCACTAACTTATTGCCACTCTACCTAATTAAAAAATATTAAAGTATTAAGGTGGCCACGTTTCTGTGCTGGCATCACCAATGGTCGCCAATCAAAAGTTTAACAGCCGTAAACAACCTTTGGGTGTTCACCAACCCTGAGTTAGCGACTGTTCTAGTCTATCTATCATTTAATATCATGGACCCAACTCAACAATGTTAAATGTGTGAACGTCAACAGTCATTTGATGATGGGAAAGATAGCAATGATGAATCTGAAAGGAGAAGACAGTGGACGGCTTGCTTTGGTTGCACCCAAATTTTAAAACCATGCCAAAATATCACGTGCCTTGAAAGTTTGATGGAGTAGATGTTCAAACTTCAAACTGGATATATTGGTATTTAAGATCTTTTAATAATTAGCAACAACCACTTTATAAAAGTTTTTGATATCCCTCGTTCGCGCTATTAATTAGGAAAAGGTAAAAAATGACACCGATGCGCGTATATCAACCACTTTTATAAAGTGGTTGTTGCTAGTTGACGGGCAACATATCTTGGAAACTATCATTAATATATTAAAATGACATCGATCGGCATATATCAACCACTTTTATAAAGTGGTTGTTGTTAGTTGACGAGCAACATATCTTGGAAACTATCATTAATTAATATATTAAAATGACATCGATCGACATATATCAACCACTTTTATAAAGTGGTTGTTGCTGGTTACGAGCAATATACCTTGGAAACTACCATTAATATATTAATATATGATTAATGTATTATTTAATTATTACACTAATATAATATATAATAATAACTTATTAATTTAATACATTAATGTGTTATATTAATGTATTAATTAATTAATACATTAATAAAGTAGTAATACATTAATCTTAATGTATTTAATAATACATTATTACAATGTTGTAATGTATATAGTGTGAGTGGGCCTAATGGTTAAGAACATGTGTTTCCTCTTAAAAAGTTACAAGTTTAAATCGAGAAGGAATAAGGTATAAAAATAAATTAAACTACAAATACATTAATGTATAATGTAACATATTTCGGGGCTCTGGCGATTTTGGCGCCTATGAAGTTTTTGAACCGGGCTTCGGCCCCAGCACTTGCAGCTAGCGGATCGATGAATGCTTCGCCCCACCACAGACGGTCTCTGGACTCTATCAACTTCGATTTTTCACCTCGCAGTCGTCACAGCCGGTATCATCAAACTTTGAGCGGTCTCACCCTTCCACAGACAGTCACGGGTCTCTTTTAACCTTCGATAATCACCTTGCTGTCGTCTCAGCCGGTACCATAGATCATTGAGCGGTCTCACTCTATCCTTCCTGCATCCTTTCCATTCTTTTTCCTCTTTTTCACACTCTTTTTGTTTTATTTGGACAGACAGAGTCTCTTTCACACAGACCTATCTGAGTTTTTTTTCTCTCTTCCCAACACACAGTTTACACTTCCCCATTCCACTTTTGAGCTCTTCTCCCTATCCATCTTTATTTTGGTCGCTCAATACCCTGAGGCCCCTGACAATCCTCTTTCCACTGACTACTCTGCCATAATTTAATCCTTTAGGTCGTATCCTCCTCCCTGCCTGTGAAATAGTCCGTGACCTACACTCTCCAGTACCCAGCACTATAAAATCTGCATATGGGGACAAAAGAAGGGAGCTCTCCTGTCGGGAATCTGGGGGACCCTTGGGACCACCCAGAAACCTTGTCCAAAATAGATGAACTCTGTGCATCTTTTTATCAGTCAAACAAGAACTCTCCATACCCAACCTCTACTCATTCCACTCACAACCATGCTGCTGGGACACAACTGCTATCTGCTACACTTCCAGTAGACCCGATCCTTCCCCATCCAGCCAAGTCTTACCTGGCCTCAAGCCCCCACCAAACCCTCTCTTCAGCACATAGGACCTCGGTGCATCAGGCCACCTTCTTTAAATCTGGACCTCAGAAGCGCCCTCAAAAAGTTTGGAAGCCCAAACGCAAGCATCCCAAACTGGTATTGGGCATGGATATCGGGCTCACAGAAGCTTGTAACTTAGCACTGTGTGCTTTGGTTGGCCGAGTTGCCTACAAACAGATATGCAAGCAAAACCTCGAAGACTGGATGGAGTCGACCTGGAAGCCCATTCTCGGTTATCTACCAACTTTTCACCAGTTACAGCATGGATGGCTAGGATTCATTTTTAAGTCCATGGAAGATTCAACATTAATACTGAGCGATTTTTGGCCCATCGACGGAGGAAGTCTCATGCTCAAGCGTTGGAGACTTGGATTTAACCCGGCTACATAATTCTTTAGCTTCCGTCACATCTGGGTACTCCTCCCAGGCCTCCCTCTCCAGCTTTGGAATCCGAAAGCACTTGAAATGATAGGAGCATCTCTAGGGCGTTTCCTCAAACTGGACTCCAACATGTTAGAAGCAACAGACAGGAAAATGGCTCGGATTTATGTAGAACTTGATATACAAGCTGGTTTAGCCGAGGTATTGGAGATCGATTGGCGAGGACAGATGCATCCACAGAGGCTTGACTATCTGGGCATTCCTTTCCGATGCTCATTCTGCAGAAGAACTGGGCACTTGAGAAGAGATTGTTACAAGTTCCCCCCACCTGAGGATTTCTTGGACCCCGCAGAAGAGGCCAATTTTAACGGCTATATCTCGTCTCCAAATTACCCATCTGACACACACTTTGATCGAAGTGAAGCCACAAGTCCAGAAGAATCACT
>ML841267.1:7693-40873 GCA_009831015.1 Picea engelmannii | reverse complement strand
AGGCCCTTGAATTATTTTGCATTTCTATTGGTATGTATTTTAGTTCTCAAAAGTCACCTTTTTTAGAAGCAGGATGTGTTAGAAATAAAGGGATGTGCTCGTTTTTCCATAGAAAATATAGCAATATTGTCACCCAACCATAGGCACAAAGGCCACCCTCAAGCACCTTAACCTTGATAGGAAGAATAATTCTGGCAGCAAATCAATATCCAACAAAGGCTAGCGCACCTTTCTCTAAGGGTAGCACACCAAGCAAGAATAACTAGAAACCAAAAAGAAAGTCCAAACCATAACCAAGAGAAAGTCCAACCAAAACCAAAATGCTAGTTGAAGCACCTGCAGTTTCACTCCCTCTCCAAACTTGCACACCACTAGTCCTTATGCGTTTGTGAGAGTGAGAGTGACAAATGAGCTTTATCAACCTCTTATCTATAGTGCTCTTTGTCTCCTGTCCAGGATGACTTCTTATTTTAGAGGTTAATACTTGAATATTAATTATTTTATTGAGACGACATGTCTTCTCGGGTTTCTACACATCTTTTTAGGGGTTCTCTTACCTCCCGAAATATTCTAGTCTCGTCAAAGGTTACACGTGGAGGTTAATACCTCCCGCAGCTACCATAATATCAAAACTCCCTCCTAGCTAGGTAGGTATTAAAGGTAATGGTATTGAGCACAAACATACCATTCAACCGGTAGCATCATCATAGCCACGCATGATATCTCTTGATCACGTAGATCAACTCATGAGCAACATCATCACTATCAATAACATTTGATAGCATCAATTGCATCATCTGTCGAAGCCATACTTCATCTGAGTAATCGACCATGATGTTGAATAAGTCACTCACTCTGCAAAATGATACAAGAACCATTCTTCTAATTTGGACATATGTCCTAGAAGAATAATTGTTCCAACAGATGTTGGAAGCCACACCATGGGCTACAAGGAATTTTGTTCTAATCCGAACATATGTCTTAGAAGAATGACTATCCTGGACCATTTTCCCTCCGGCCACTACTGTGAACTCAGATAAAATGTATGTCCTATACCAATCTCTCCACTATGGTCACTACTATGAACTTAAGGAGATGGACCATTCTTCTAATCCAGACATATGTCCTATAATAATAGTTGTCCATGGTACATCAACAATCTGTCAACCTGGACCATTCTCCATAGAGAGAATGTATATCCACTAGTAATCAATCATGCCTGGACCATTCTTCGTCTGAATAATGTATGTTTATCAGTACACTGACTATCCATATAGCTAGAAATCATCTCCAACACTAGTGATAGTCTCCATGGCAATCAGAACAATGTCATCCAATAAAACACAACTGTGTCTATCCATAGTAGTACAAAACTACTACCCAGTGGTACACAACCACTTCTAGTAGCACACAACTAATAACCAATGACACACAATCACTACCAGTGCATCACATCCACCACAGTAGCATACAACTATTGTCCAGAGACATACAATCTCTACAACAATCATATCATCTGATATCGACAATATCATGATACAAACCGAGTCATCTGAGCCATTCTTCCACTCACATCTATCAGATATGGAAGAACATCTTCCCTCAGAAAGTAAAAACATCAGCCATGGGCTATCTGGACTATTCTTCCCAAGCATAGATGAATAATTGTCCCTAATTTATGAGCCTGGACCATTCACCTAACTGGGCCATTATTTCAACACTAACCATAGTGAAACCTAGAGAGAATGAGTCTGCCCTAGGGAATGCCTATCCCTAATTGTTGAACCTAGACCATTCACCTAATTGGGCCATTCCTATGACACTAAACATTGTGAAACCCGGAGAGAATGAGTCTTCCCTAGGGAATGACTGTCCAAACCATTTCTTATGGAAATGAATTTCTTGCACCAACCTTTAAAATGGACCATTCTTCAAAACTGTTCACAATTGTGGACTTTGAAAGAATGAATTCCCGACGAGGAAGACCATTCTACTAGACCACTACTCTGAGTGACTGACAAGAATAATGACTGTCCTAGACCATTCCCCCACATTGGACACAAGGGGAATCACTGTCTATGGTACATCAACAATCTATCGAACCATTTTCATTACGAAAATGAATGTCTGATCTGGACCATTTTCTGAACTATAAAATGCTTGTCTGTTAGAAATATCAAACCACTTTTTAGACCGGAAAGGAACTGCCCAACCTAGACCATTTTCCAAACTGGAAAATGATTGTCCATAAATCAATAACATATCAGTGCTCCCTCCCAACTTGGGAGTAATCTCTTATTTTTTCAATAAGGAAGTCATCTCCATGAGCCCCAAATTGTCCCTTAAGTATGTAATCTTTTGATCTTGGACATAGGATTTACCAAAATATCTACTATCTTCTCATCTGTGGAGATATACTGGAGAACCACTTCTCCCCTCTGAACTTTATTAGGCATAATATAATGATTGATCTCAATGTGCTTTGACCTATCATGGAATGTCGAGTTCTCTAAAAGCTTCACATAGCTCTGATCAATATATCACAGTCGAATTTAGCACCTGATCATTCAGTCTAGAAACCAACTTACGGAGCCACACTGCTTCTATACAAGTATCACAAACTGTTATATACTATGCTTCTGTAGTGTTGAGTGAAACAAACTTCTATTTCCTGCATGCCCATGACATCATGGAAAATCTCAAACTGAAACATATCCAAGTAGCACTTCTTCTGTCATCTGCACTCCCTTCCCAATTTGAATCAACAAATCTATGCAGTTGTATATCATAACTTAAAAATCCCACAAAATAAATATCCGCCTGAATATTCTCTAAATACATTAATGAGACAATCAATTTCCAATACAGAGATAGGTCTATTGGATTAGAGTCTCTCAACTTCTTCAGCTAACATATCTGTACTTGTTCGCAAGTTGAACTAACATCTCCTCTAGATAGATATTTTTGTTTTTTCTTGTTGCTCTTGTTCCAGGGAGGTATCCTTGTGAAATATGTTTGATGAACAATCCTTGCAGAAGCTGTCATAGAAGAAGTTTATGAGGATGAAACAACTTACAGATGGGAAACAATCAAAATACATAGAAACAAAATTAAAGAGACTCAGAGGAGACAGACTCGAAGGAATTCAAAAATCAAAAGGAAACTAGAACATGCTTGTGAAACTTTGTAGAAAGCAAAGAGAGATGCAACAGACAGAAGAATGGACTCTCTCATATGGAGGGAGATGATCACAAAATTCCAAAAGAAGAGCATGCATATTTTTCATTCATGCATGAAGTCGAGATTAGGAGGAAGCTAATCCCCAATTATATGATCCATTGAAATATCCATGAATACCATGAAGTATCTTTCCATGTTATTCATTGGAAGTAACAACCATGATAAGTAGCACGTGTTCAGTTTGAATATAGAAGAAGTCTTCTTCAAAAAGAAGCCTTGAATATTCATGGTTGTCCATCTACATTTATGTTCCTATGGTGGAAGGTTGGAGCCTTCAGGAAAGAAGGGAATGTAATCTGTAGAATATTCCATGGACTCTAACATTGAAGATAAACATGAGGAATAACATGAAGATTCCAAGAAAGAAAGAAAAGTCAGAACAACCAATTGAACCAGTTTGAACCCACTAGAAGCAGTCAATTAGAAGGAATGGAAGGAAGTTGTGATGAAGAAATATGTATGTGAGAAATTGTGAAAAATACTTAAGCATTGATAAATACAAGGCGAGACTCAGGGATAGAGGGTTCTCCCAGTAGGAGGGAGAAGACTACGATGATAATTTGTTCTAGTAACCAGATATACCTCTACCTGAGCCATTATATCTCCTGCAGTATCCATGGGTTGGAGTTTACATCAGATGAATGTAAAGATTGTTCTTCTCAACAGAGTAATTGAATAAGAATCATATGTAGAGAAACCTCAAGGTTTTGAGGTATACAAAAAGAGACCCTTGTATGCATATGGAAGAAGACCTTGTATGGATTCAAGAAAACTTGGTGCAGAGCCTCTCATGTACAACAAAAGTGTGGTGAAAACTTCCTATGACAGATGAAGTATATTGAAAGGGTTCTTCAGAAGTTCAAGATGATGGATTGCAAATCCATGGATAACTCCCATGATGATAGATCTGAAGAACTTGAGAGACTCTAATCCAGTAGACCCATCTCTGTATCGACAATTGATTAGCTCGTTAATGTATTTGGAGAATACTTAGCTAGATATTTATTTTGTGGAATGTTTAAGTTATGATATACAACTGCATAGATTTTTCGATTCAGATTGGGTAGGGAGTGCAGATGACAAAAAAAGTGCTACTTGGATATGTTTTAGTTTGAGCTTTGCCATGATGTCATGGGCCAACATGAAACAAAAGTCTGTTGCACTCAGCACTACAGAAAAAGAGTATATAGCAGTTTGTGATACTTGTATAGAAGCAGTGTGGCTCTGTAAGTTGGTTTCTAGACTGATTGATAAGGTGATAAATTGAACTGTGAAATATTGATGAGAGCTATGTGAAGATGTCAGAGAACCTGATGTTCCATGATAGGTCGAAGCACATTGACATCAAGCATTATATTCTCCATGATAAAGTCCAGAGGGGAGAAGTGGTTCTCCAGTTTATCTCCACAGATCAGAAGATAAAAGATATTTCTAATGTAGTAACTATCACATTTGATATACAAAAATTTGAAGCATAACAATTTAATCAAACCTGGAACCTGAATCCTTAACTTCTATGGAGGGTGCACTTATTCTTTTGAATGCACTGAATCCAAGATTACAACTTCGACAATATCTCTAGTACTTTCCCTGCAACTATGGAGGGTGCACTTGTTCTTCTAAATGCACTGAATACAAGATTACATTGAAAAATAACTCTAGTACTTTCCCTACAAACACACTCATGTTTTTCTAGATGATATAACTTAGATACCATATACAAGTGTATACCTTTGAAACCTTGTAGCATCGTCCAACTTGTATTCCAATATGAAACTAGATACCATCTTGACAAGAAGAGATTAGAAACTCAATTAGAATATTCAATGATTGGAACAAGCTAGAAACTCTAAAATTTCAATTTTGACCACAAAATCAATTTGACTAGAATTCAACTTTTGACTTTGACTTTGACCATTAAACCTTTAACTTTGACTTTGACCAAAGATTCATCCCGGATGATTTTGCTGGTTGAGAGTACCAAGAAGTGTGCTAGGATAGGGTGCACTAGGGTGTCAAGGAATTAGGTCAAATGATTCACCATAAGTGCCTGAACACAAGGGTTAGGGTTTGTTGCCACTGCATAATTAGAAAACCTAGTTGCAATTATAACTGGTTCCATAACGAGCTTAACAAATAACTTCCCAATCTATATATTGATATTATGGTAGCTGCGTGAGGTATTAACCTCTACGTGTAACCTTTGACGAGACTAGAATATTTCGGGAAGCAAGAGAAACCCTAGACACATGTGTAGAAACCCTAGAAGACATGTTGACTCAATGAAAGAATTAATCTTTAAGTGTTAACTATAAAAGAAGAATTTGGCCTGGACATGTGACAAAGAGCACTATACATAAGAGGGCGTTGGAGCTCATTTGTCACTCTTACACTCACAACTGCATAAGACTAGTGGTGCGCAAGTTTGGAGAGGGAGTGTAGTTGCAACTGCTGCAACTGGGATTTTGGCTTTTGGTTGAACTTTCTCTTGGTTATGGTTTGGACTTTATGCTTGGTCTTTGGTTATTCTTTATTGTCGTTCTAGCCTTGGAGAAAGGTGCACTACCTTGGTTGGTTATTGGTCTACTTCCAAAATTATTTTGTTTGTCAAGGTGAAGGTGCTCGGCGGTGGCCTTTGTGCCTATAGTTGGGTGACAATATTGTTATATTGTCTATGGAAAAACGAGCACATCCCTTTATTTCTAACAATTTATGGTCCCACACTATCTTCAGACATTCTAACCACTGGAAGATCGATTGGGAAGTTATTTGTTAAGCTCATTATGGCACCAGTTACAACTGCAGCTAGGTTTTCTGATTATGCAGCTACAACAAACCCTAACCCTTGTGTTTGGGAACTTATGATGAAATGTTTGACCTAATTACTTGACATCCTAGTGCACCCTAGTCTCGCGCACCTCTTTGTACTCTCAACTAGAAAAAAAACCTGGTTTGAATCTTTGGTTAAAGTCAAAGTCAAAGTTTGATTGGTCAAATTCAAAGGTTGACTAGTCAAAGTCAAAGGTTGACTTCTGGTCAAATTAATTGTGCGGCCAAAATTGAAATTTTAGAGTTTCTACCTTGTTCTAATCTTTGAATCTTTTTATTGAATTTCTAATCTCTTCTTGTCAAGATGGTATCTAGTTTCATATTAGAAGACAAGTTGGACGATGCTACAAGGGTTCAAAGGTATGTACTTGTATATGCTATCAAAGTTATATCATCTAGCAAAACATGAGTGTGTTTGCAAGTAAAGTACTAGAGATATTGTCCAAGTTTTGATATTGGATTTAGTGCATTCATAAGAACAAGCGCACCCTCCAGAGAAGTTGAGGCTTCAAGTTCTAGGTTTGATTAAATATGTGTATATCAAGGGTGATAGTTGCTACATTACAAATTGCGAAAGCAATATTTGAAAGATTCTATTGTTTCTAGGTGCAATGAATAATCGACTGCATATGAATATTATTGATATATATGCTTATTGTACTTGTTCACAAGTTAAACTAACTTCTCCTCTAGATAGATATTCCTTGTTTTCTCTTGTTGTTCTTGTTCCGAGCAGATACCCTTTTGAAGTATGTTTGATGAACAATTCTTATGGAAGTTGTCATAGAAGAAGTTTATAAGGATGACACAACTTCCAGATGGATAGTAATCAAAACAGATAGAAACAAACTTAAAGAGACTAATAGGAGTCATACTCGAACGAATTCAGAAATCAAAAGGAAACCAGAACAAAATTGTGACACTTTGTAGAAAGAAAATAGAGATGCAACAAAAAAAAGCATGGACTCTCTCGGATGGAGGGAGCTAATACCAGAATTCCAAGGATCCTCTAGACTTATTGTCGTGGTGTTCTGGAACATGAGGAACCTTTCGTTGTGGTGTTGTGAACAAGGGTCCTCTAAACTTATCTTGATACCAAGATGTCTTGTCTGGATGGCGTCTGATGTTTCTGCGCACCTAAAGTCGTCGGTCTAGACGGTCTTGCAAAAGTCCTACCATGACTCCTGCGGGTCAAATCTTCCTCGGCTATGAGGCCTACTAAACTTGCATCGTGCAATGTTCGAGGAATTTAGACCCTCATCTCCACAATAAAGTTGGATTTGAGGCTGAACACGAACTTGCTAACCCCCCTAGCTTCTCCGTGTTCAAACACAGGGCATATTGAAGTAGCTCCATAAATCTAATCTCATAATTCGACACCGGACGACCGCCCTGTCGTAAGGCGTTGAACTCATCGAGCTGACACTCAATGAATTCCTCCAACAATCACTTCTCTTAGAACCCTTCCTTGAACCATTCCCATAACACGGCCTCGACGACTATGTTTATTTGAGGTAGGAGCATCTTCCACCAAAGAAGAGCCCTCCCCTTCAGCCGAAAGACCGCCATGCAAACCTTCATGTTGGAGGTTGTAACCGCGAAGCACATCGCCTTTCTCTCCAGACATGACTCAATGGTTGGTTAATCCATGATACTTATGAACTCGAGAACTTAACCTTCTCGAGTTCTTTGTGAATTCTACCCTGCTCACTGGAGCGCGCTGCGAACCCTCAGGGGTATAGGTGTCCTGGCCTCTTCTCTATCTAGGTGGTTAATCAAGGCCTCTGATGTCCTCTGAAAGGACCTTATCTGAACAACCGCATCTCCCACAACAAACTTCTCATGCCCAATGAATTTTTCTTCTCCTTGAGGTTTATCCCCCTCTGGCATGGATGCTACCAGAGGCGTTGTGACTCTTCCCCTAGCACCACCTCGTCTATCTTCACGACGTCTTCTAACCACGATTACCACATGGATAATTTAAATTTTAAAAACTGATAAGTTATTAATCAAGGGTTTAATACAGTGGAAGTCATGAAGATCCATAGTCGCAAGGTTGAACCCGCTCTGATACCATATGTAACAACCCTCCATTATGCCTAAGAAAAGTCGAAGCAAAAAAGCATTTTTTAATTTTTTTTGCATTAAGAAATTAGCATCAACACATGATTATGGAAACGCCTATTTAACAACATCATAAGTAAAGAAATACAAGTTACTCATCATGGAAATCACTAATGATGCAATCAACTCGTCAATGAAGGATAGCGACACATAAACATGATAACATAGCATAATAGCAAGTATAAAATCTTGAAGCAAATTACAACAACATTCAATCAGATAAAGAATATAATATGACTACTAGCCCAACATACCCTACAAGGTTAGGACCACCATGAAACATAAGCAATGCTCAAGCCTAGGTTTCAATTGATTTTAACCATTTAATGTCTCAGGGCTGGCGACTATTCTAAGGAACAAGGAGGTGTCTACATCCCACTAACACAATCGAGTCCAAACTAACTATGCTAAATCAACAACATTTACGATCATCTATTTCATTAATCCATCAATCGCCGTGGTATTGTGAACAAGGGTCCTATAGACTTATCTTGATACCAAGATGTCTTGTTTGGATGGCGTCTGATGTTGTTGCGCACTTGAAGTCATTAGTCTAGACGGTCTTGCAAGAGTCCTACCCTGACTCCCATGGGTCAAATCTTCCTCAGCTATGAGGCCTACTAGACTTGCATCCTGCAACGTCCGAGGCATTTAGACCCTCACCTTCACATGAAAGTTGGAGTTGAGGCCGAACACGAACTTTCTAACCCCCCCAACTTCTTCGTGTTCAGAAACGGGGCATAGATAAGTATCTCCATAAATCTAGTCTCATAATCCGACACTGGACGACCACCTTATCGTAAGGCGTTGAACTCATCGAGCTGGTGCTCAGTGAATTCCTCTGAAATTACTTCTCCTGGAACCGTTCCTCGAACCATTCCCATAACATGGCTTCGACGACCATGTTTAGTTGAGGTAGGAGCATCTTCCACCAAAGAAGAGCACTCCCCTTCAGCCGAAATAAATGACATGTAGACCTTCATGTTGGAGGTTGTAACTGCGAAGCACGAAGCACATCACCTTTCTTTCTAGCCATGCCTCAGTGGTTGGGCCATCCGTGGTACTCATGAACTCAGGAACTTAACCTTCTTGAGTTCTCTGTGAATGCTACCCTTCCCGCTGGAGTGTGCTATGAACCCTCAGGGGTATAGGTGCCCTGGCCTCTTCTCTATCTAGGCGGTTAATCAAGGCCTCTGACATCCTGTGAAAGAACCTTATCTGACCAATCACATCTCACACAACAAAATTATCATGCCCAATGACTTGTTCTTCTCCTTGGGGTTTATCCCCCTCTAGTCAGGATTCTACTGGAGGCATCGCGACTTTGCCCCTAGCACCACATCATTTATCTTCACAACGTCCTCTAACCACGATTACCACATGGATAATTTAAATTTTAAATAGCGATAAGTTATTAATCAAGGGTTTAATACAATGGAAGGTGTTGGTGCAATTATATGCATAATATATTACTAAACATAAATTATTGAATGAGATTCGTAATCAATAGAGTTTTTACACTGTATGTGTCGACAATAGGTGGTTTATCTATGTTTGATGAGTATATCCTAAATAAGAAAAAAATCTAAAAACCAACACTCTGTTTTCACACCTCAAAGATAACACTATTCACACAATTCAAAAATTAGAAAGAAAAACTCATAGACAAGCATATGATTTAAGCTCTTGCTCAGGTGACTAATCTGTCCATTGTAGGCTCATGAAGAAGAAAGATGGAGATCCAACTCATTCCTAGATTGGAAAAATAAAAACACACACTACAACATTTAGTTTAGACAAACACTAAAGCATTTAATCAAATGATTGTTCTCATATATTCACACAAAGATGACAAGTAACTACTCAGAAATCATTCCACTTAGAAATATTATATTGCACATAAAGCTTCCACTCACTTAAAGTTACCACACATCTATATGAACTTCTATAAAATGTGTCACTGAAACATAACAAGAATGAAGTTAGCTTCTATGATTAAATAGACAATTATTATATCCACACATACAGAGAACCATAATTATATTTACAACTATATACAAAGAGGCTTACCTTGATTGGGTCTGTGGGACCTTGTCGTACCAACACAAAATCTCTTAAAAGGAACTTACAGAAGAGAGGGTTGGAATTCACACATAGAATCCATGAACTGTAATTATATCATTACTTCAAAAAAACAGAGGTACAATCCATAGTCTTCAAGAACAATTCTTACAACATAACAGTGCTTAATTCTATCTCCTTCAAGAAACAATTTTACAGCATAACAATTCCTCCCCCTTCCTTAGACCTATGAGGTCTTATTTATACATAAAATCCATGGAGGAATGGATGAAACCGAATCCCCAAACTCAGAAAACAATTTTTACAATTTTAGGATAAATCCCCAAAATCTAGGTTTTTCATCAATTTGGGCAAATTAGAGTTAGAGATCCACCCATATCCTCTAAAACAATTTGAATTTTGGAAAAGTTCCCTCAGTCAACTCAATTTTCAACATTCTAGAAAAAACCCATATCGTATAATTGATAGATCTAATACCATCTACACAGAAATCGAGGTGCAAGTTGGTAGTTTGAGATTTTTGCTAATTTTTTCAAAATCATTCCCCTTGAGATGGAGGTCCACACGTGTGATATGGGTGAATTTTGACTCATTTTTCCGCATTCAAAGATCGTTTTGGACAAAACCCATGTCCCCGGTTTTCTTCTAGAAACATTTCAAATTTTGAAGTATATCTGGTAAGGGATGAACACGAAAATAGGTACCAAGCGAGCATAGATACACTATTGTAGTACCAGAATAGGTGGATTACCAGAATAGAAGGAGTACTGGATCAACACAGTTGCAATATTGTAGTACCAGAATAGGCGGAGTACCGGACGAGCCCCGAGGATGAGTACCGGATGAGATAAAGGCTTGTCAAGAAAGTTGCTTAAATTAATCAAAGTAATTAGAAGCATAAACAACAATCATTTAATCTCAATTTAATTAAGAAATCAAACAAATTATACTTTCAACGTGAGTTACCACATTATGCACATTAGTAAGGCCACAAGGTATATTGGGGAAGAAATAAACAAATTGTGCATAGGTCAGAGGTAAAATTGACCAAGATAGAAGGTAAGATAAGGTAAGAGGGGTGTCAAAACAGAGACCCAACATAAGGCGTGACGATCCACAGTCGCAGGGTTGAACCCGCTCTAATACAATATATAACAACCCTCCGTTACGCTTAATAAAATTCGAAGCACTAAAGGATTTTTTTTTTTTTTTGCATTAAGAAATTCACATCAACACATGATTATGGCAACGCCTATTTAACAACGTCATAAGTAAAGCAATACCAGTTACTCATCATGGAAATCACTAACGATGCAATCAACTCATCAACGAATGATAGCGACACATAAACATGATAACATAGCATAATAGCACGTATAAAATATTGAAGCAAATTACAACAACATTCAATCAGATAAAGATTATAATATGACTACCCACCCAACCTACCCTGCAAGGTTAGGACCTCCAGGACACACAAGTAACGCTCAAGCCTAGGTTCCAATTGATTTAAACCATTTAAGGTCTCAGGGCTGGCGACTATGCTTAGGAACAAGGAGGTGTCTACATTCCACTAACATAATCAAGTCCAAACTAACTAGGCTAAATCAACAACATCTACGATCATCTATTTCATCAATCCATCAATCCTAAACATCAATTAACCATGGCGCAAGGGTAATCATTATCGTTACCAATCATGCATCAACATTCATTTATTTGTTGCATGCGAGAGTAAACAATTCTAGAATAATCACCCATCAACTTAAGTAATGGAGAAAGAGAAAACTAGTTGCCAATAAGTCATACATATACATAATTTCATGACACCGATTAGTTAACGTTAAATTCAAGGTGCAAGGAAGAATGACGAAGCAATCACATGCCCACTTAAATTAAGGCGCACAAGTAAATTTCATTACTAAACTAATCATGCATCACCATTAATGAAGGGCGCGCGAGTAATCAAGCTAAAACATTGTACATCCATCATCATTCCATTTCGCAAGCAATCCAATATTTAAATCACATCAAAATCAATGGCACAAGGTAAGCATTCATTAAATCTTCTGGCGCCGAAGTAACTACAAAAGTCATTCAATACATCATCCTTATGCGCGCGCAAATTTATTATCCATAACAACATTCCATTCATTACATTTCCAATTGTGCAAGGAGTCTAAGGTCAACAAAATTATTCAACACATTATATATATTATTATCTAGCACGACATTCCTTTCACTATATTTCTATTTGTGCAAGAGTAAGAAAATTACATATCAATCATACATCACATTGGATTCATTGTGCACAAGTAAAAATAAATCCGAAACAACCATACATTCACCTAATTAATGGCTCACGAGTAATCCAATCATTCATTTAATCATACATTTAACATTATTCTCAAGGTGAGCGAGAAATTCAAACACATATATTAACATTTGTTCAAGGTGCTTGAGAAATCTAACTACATCTATTTAACATTATTTTCGAGTGCTCCAAGCCCCAACAATCCTCTTTAGTTCAACTACATACCTACTAAACTAGATACACATTTCTTAATAACATAATAAGAATTGGCACAACCTTGCACATCATTATCTAATGTAAAAATCGATCACAAAGGAGCTAGAGGGGTTCCTATTACTTACATACCCCCATTAAGGAACTATAAGGATGATTTGGATTATTTTCAACACAAAATGAGAGAAGAGATATAATAAAGAAATGTACAGAGATATCTCGGATATCCAATAATATAATAGAAATGTATCAGAGATGCAACCATAAACACAGAGATACAATAATACACAATTTTCTATTAATGAGGGAAAATGTACAAAGACTGTAAAAATACAGAGTGAAAGACTCGCTAGAATGGTGACAACTTATCTTTGAGAAGAGATGTGTCTGCTACTCATTTTCGCAAGAAGATGATTTTACAATGAGGCTCCAAAGGAATTTTTATCATAAATAAAATCCAAAACCCTAACCCCGGAAGATGAAAAGCCAACAGTTTTGTGGAGCCCGTTTTGGGTAGTTTGGTGTATCGACTTCCCGGGGGCATAACTTTGGCATACGATCTCCGTTTGGGGTGCATGATATCTTGTTGGAAAGGTATGGTCGATGAGATTCATTTTGGGGGATTAATAAGATCCTTTAGAAATCATTGAGAATCTCTATCCCTAAAAACCTTCATTTAGGCTCTCAAAATGGCCCCATAAGTTAAAAACTGCTAAAAATAGTAAATTGCCAAAATTGCGAGAAAATTATTTTGAGCTAGATGGAAAAAGTGGGTGGCCACTGATATCCACCTGGGTCAAATGAGGTCCATTACATAAGTAAATGATAGAATTAAATCTACACCTGTATCCAAATAAAGGAGTTATGAAGGACCCAAGTCTTTTAACAACCATAACCAAGCACTCAAGCTAACTTAAAATTTGTAAAAGTAAATCAAGAAACAAATCATAAGTTACAGTAATAAACCATGTTTTGAGGTTAATTCGAACTCCATAGTAAAGAACAAAAAGAGTATAGATACATCAACAAACAGAAAACAAAATTAGAGATTATAATGAAAGAGCAACAGAATCGAAATCTCATTGACTTAGTATTGTGCATGAAGGTTTAATGCTCAATGCTTAAAGGGAGTATCACTCTAGAAGTGGAGGAGTAAAGGAGGTTGTCAACAAGGAAAATGAAATCCCAGGGCCCAATTGCAGCGAAATGACAGTTCTGCGTTGGGAGCAACACCCAATCGTGGCGATACCAAACATGCAGAGAGCCTTGTTGTAACGTCCTCGACCATCCATGTCGAGCCACGCTATGCCAGAGAAATATTTCGTTCTCTCTGTGGAGCATACTGTAACATACCCAGTATCCAACTGAGCTATGCCACATAAATTTTTCGAACTACATGCAATTAAAATATACACACACAGAAGTCTTACAGAAGCATTATATATAAAACGTAAACATACAAATACATCTGTAAATACACGGATTCACGTTGAAATAATAGTAACCATATACATGCAATGTATACAGGAAATACCCATAAAAATAAACACAGTTATAATCGCACATATGATAACCCATGAAAATAAGCACATAAATAACAATGCAGCATGTAAATTTATCACACAATTGGCACTTATCTTGGTAAGAATGTCATCAACTGCGTGAACACCTTCCACGAACCTCCTAGCTTTAGACCACATTTTTCATCACTCTCAACAGTGAGTCACCCCTGAGCTGGGACTAAACTCCACCCGGGTAAAGGGATTCCTAATCAGGCTAAATGTTCATAGACAACAGGAAAGACTCTGTCTCAGGTGCCAACTCAAACTAACAACCTACAGTCCCTCATTCCCCACATGCATGTCACACCACAGGAAGTGTGCCTCTTCTTTGCTCAACAGTCCTTCGGTTGCCCCACTTCCTTTCCGGGCTCCAACAACAGGCTGAACAGGACGTCTTAGAGCACTGTAGCTGCAGTTCAACACCTTTCGGAAATCAATTCCCAACAATTCTCTCACCTAGAGAGAAATTTATCATGGGTCTGACAACCCACCTCTTCAATATCCCATGGGCTTGACAACCCGCTTCTTCAGTCCAACTCCCAAGCTAACCAGATACACCAACACAAAATGGCTATGGATACAAGTTTAGGTACAGTCATGAAGATATGAAATATAGCTCAATGGGTGTGTGCATGCTCAGGGATGATTGTCTGGATGACTGAATGATGGGAAGAATGATGGGAAGAATGATGGAAAAAAGATGGGAAAATGAACTAGGTCCCAACAATATGTATGCATGTCCCCAACTTGACACTTGTCATGTTGGGAGCTACTTTGGCCCACTTGTCCCCAACTTTAGAACTTAGGATAAAATAATTATCCATACTTTATGATTTAAGAAATATTAATATAATATTCATTTTTGGCTTAAGTTCCCTAGCTTATCCCTTTTCCTTAAATTTTAGCCCCACCCTTTCCCTAACTAGTGGATTTTAGTCCACACACTTCCCATTGTCATCACAATTACTTGGATGCCTTCCTTTTCAACCCGAACACTACACCAAGAGTACAATTTTGTGGGTTTATTAGTGTTAGCAAAAAGGTTGCAATCCAAGTTTTATTTAAAGGTAGGAAGCTCATTGATATTCATGTGGCACATAACCTTTCTATAACCATACCTTGCCATATCCAACCATGTCCTGGTCTCATACATGACTAGATTTCTTAGCTTCATTCCTATAATAAGTTCTTATCTTTTATTTCCTCTGGTTATTGCCTCATAACCATATTAACATGACATGCTACTATGTCAGTGTGTACATTTAAAAGATAAAAGATTTGATAACTATAACATGTCTCTAGCCTTTACCACACCTAGTGGTAACTTTAATCCTGTCAATGCACTTAAACAATACCATACAATGTATTATAGAATTCGTTTTGGGGGAATTCTTACCTGAATTTCCCTTTGGCAATTATGAAACATAATTTCCAAAAGATAAATACTTATCTGCATGGATGCCATTAAACGAATTTAATGCTACCTGATTAGCTAATGACAGTAGCATCTCTCATAGTTATTTATCAATCTTATAATAAACATTTCAACTTTCTGTTGCTTCCTTCCCTATGCAACAACATTATCAGCAACACTTGCAAACATGCAAGCATTCTCACTTTATAGCTGTCCCAACCAACCATAAAATACTTGCTGCTACAGTAATTGCAACAACCTCTTTCTTCTTTAATCATGTTTCCTTGTTTATCCCAGAAGTCTTCCTTATTCTAGATTCCTGAATCTTCATGTGCTCTTCACTGTAACCACCGTACATGATTATTTCTGATCTGATCACTTTCTAGCCAAATCACTCTTGGATTCCTTTGCTTTTCCATCCAAATACTAAACTGATATTACCTTCAACTTTTATTTACTTCCTGGATCCATCTATTCCTACTCATACTTGGGTGAATTATAATTCCAATCATCTTGCCTCATAGACTTTGGATCTTCAACATCCATTTAATTTCCAGACTAAACTATTCCATCTCTTTCCTGGTTGAATACTTTAGTATTTGAGTTTTTTTTTTCTTGCACTCTTATCTTCTTCTTGCCAACTAGCCTTAAACTTGGCTTGCATAGAAAATATCTTATCATACTGTAAGGATGCACATATGCCTCCTTCTCTAGCTGCATAGGATTAATTAAAAGTACTTAATACCGCTTTTAATTTACCATCATAATTTCAAGTGATACTTTTACTCCTTGGAAATGTCACTCATGGCTCTATGCCACTTGAGATGAATTCTTCTTAGGCACCATCTCTTTGTATTCAAAACCATGCATAGAACCATTTTCTTCTTCATGGTTCCTTATTGACTCTCTTCAGAAATTCATTTCACTTTTAAGCCTTTCTTGGCTTTGACACCTCCATGCTATTGTGGAAATATCTTTAATATCTTTGGAATGCATCAACAATCCTCTATTATTCTTGCTTTCCCTCTTGGAGTGTCGTCCTGCATTCCCATTAGCTTGATATCTACCTCATGATTTCCTCTTCCATTATCCTAGCATGTTCATGGACTTGCAACTACATATTATGTTGATATTAATTTTCAACATTCTACTATTATTTGGATCCCTCTGATCCAACTCCTACATGACTCAATTATATTTTGATGCAGGAGCATTGCCAGCACATCAAGCGAGCCAGCGCAGAAGCGGAAGACAGCTGGACAAGCCAGTACAATTTCTTTTTGAATTTCACCTTGGAAGTTGTTGCACGATCTTAAATGTGTCATTTAAGATGAGGCGCACTTGTACATTGTAAATGGACCTTGAGCAGATTGCTCTTGTCCTTAGGTAGATGAGGCGTTTAAGATAGTTAATGTAAAGTAGATAGAATATTTAATTCTAGATTTGATAGCTTTAGAGCGCAAGAGGGAAACGGGATATAGACACCCTCATTGTGCATTTGTATTATTATCCAGGAAGAGCAAGCAGAGAGCTGTGTAAAGAACACCCATGTACTGATATTTGAATTAATAGAAGAAAGCTTTGATTCAAATTCATGGTTTGCGTTGTTCTCTGTGTATAGATGTTGATATGCTCATGAATGTTTGCTTCCTATTATATATATATTTTTTATATGCTGTGTATATGATTTCATGTTTGAATTGAAGTCTGAGAGGGTGAGAGAATGAGTTTCAATTGTTTCTCTATTTGAGCCAGAGGATTCCTGCAAGGAGTGCAGTCGAATTGTCCGCAAGGAGTGCGTTGACAGAAGGGTTCAATTAGAGATAGGTTTTGTTCCCATTTCCTCGAAGGTGCAGTTAGGCATAGTGTCGTGCAAGGAGTGCGCAGGCCAGGAAAAAAGGTCTCAGGGATGCGAACCTGAGAGAAGTATTTTCAAGACTGTTGCTGCAGGAGTGTGCAGAGTCGAAGATTTCAACACTTAGTCGTTGTTGAAGGATTGCCGCAAGGAATGCGTGCAAGAGTTCTTGAAAGAATTGAATGTCGTAGGAAATATCAGGAGGGATAGGACTTCAAATTCATTGAAGGACAGCGTAGAGAAGTTGCGTGTGAATTTTGGCAAGGAGCGTCGCAAGTTTGTGCGCAGAGGGGACGAGTTCCATGGAGGAACACTCAACCATTTCATTGATTTCATCAAAAAGGATAGATGGTCGATATTCTCCATGGAGAATCTGCGAGTTTCCGTGAGCCGTCAGATCTCGCAGAGGTGCAAGGAGCTTACAGTGCAAGCATGAAAGAGGTTTGAAGCTCAGGAGGGCCAGAGCCGTCGATCCGAGTCACAAGGACCGTCAGATCTACACGTGATATCATGTATCAGGGATTCGTGAATCGAAGAGCCAAGTTGTTGCAACGAGAATTGCGATATCGCGATCCGCGATATCCTGACGAGCCCAGAATCGTCCATCAGTGGGGACGCGTGTCAGAAGATCCAAGGGAAGTCAGGGTTCGGCGTATCGGAGGTCCTGAGAACAGGATAATCAGACAGTTTGGAATCGTGATCCGCGATATCCCAACAGGAGAGTTGTGTAGGGCCACAACAGGAGTAGTGGAGGACAAGTGGTGTATTATATCGGGGATCGGGAAAAGGAAGGTCCCGAATTCATCGACATCAGGATTCGCGATCCCGCGAATCCTGAATTCCCGATAGAAGTGACAGGAGGTGGAAAAGTTAACTTGCGCGTGTGCGTCAGAGTTTCGTCACGTCGGGTATCGGGAGTCGGAAAATCACAGTGTTTGATATCGTGAGTTGTGAAACCATGAAAGAACAGAAGTCCCGACAAGGTGAGAGAAAGTCAGTGATTGACTGGCCATCGGGTCTCGGGGATTCGAGAACCCAATGATCGACAGTGAACTTGCAAAGCCACGAGTTCTGATCCTCCAATAAACAAAGAAAGGGGGATCGCGTAGAAGAGAACTGTGGGTGCAGATTTCCCGATAGGGAAATAGAAGAACCTTGACGTTCTTCAGGCCGAGAAGAAGAAGAAGATCCTGTGTGTGCACGTGGACCTTCTGACCTGTGGGTGGTGAAGGGGACTACGTGGCTATCAAGTGGTATCAGAGCACATAAACGTTCTTTGCTTTCTGTAGCAGAGAAGAAAAGGATTCACCATGCCGTCGGGGAGAGAAAGGAAATCACCTAATCCAGAGGATAGGGAGGTGAGGAGAAGAGGTAGGCAGATAGTAAATCCATAAATGGAGAGACAGATGCGTGATCTCTGGGCAAGACTCGAGGATATGGAGATAGCGCAAAGACGCACAGCTAGTGCAGGGGATCTTAGTGATTCTGAGAGTGAAGTTGAGGCTGAACGCGACGAGGAAGTTTCCGCCGAGGATGCAGCAAATGAACGTCTAATTAAAGCTATTGCTAGGATGAGTTAAAAAACAAAGATGGATATTCCAGCTTATGAAGGAAATCTGGATGCAGAAGAGCTTCTTGATTGGATTAGAGCTCTTGACACCTATTTCGATTATGAAGATATAGAAGAGGATAAAAAGGTCAGACATGTTGTCACGAAGTTAAAAGGACATGCAACATTGTGGTGGGATGAGCTACAAGCTGACAGACGCTGCAAGGGCAAGCAGAAGATCAGGAGCTGGGATAGGATGATCGCAAAGATGAAGGCGAAATTCATCCCCAGGGATTATCAAATCACTTTGTTCAGGCAGATGCAGAACTTGAGACAGAAGCTGATGACAGTGAAAGAATACACTGAGGAATTATATCAACTGAACATCAGAGCAGGTCATCAGGAGAGCGATGATGAGAAGGTTGTCAGATATCTGAATGGTCTGAGATATGACATTCAGGATGAATTAAGCATGCTAACCATCCAAACGGTGGAAGATGCTTATCAATTGGCTCTGAAAGCTGAGGAGAGGCTAGGCCGAAGACAAAGTTAGAGGGGCCGAGGTAGAAGCCAGCCTAGAGGCAAAGGAGTTGCCCAGGACAGAAGCCAGAAGCCCAAGGAAGACTGGAAGAAACCTCAAACTCGGATTGAGAGAGGTGGAAGTTCACAGCATGGGAAATATGCTGAATAGAGAGGACAACATAATGAGCAAAGAGGAGATTATGCTGACACAAACACTTTTCCTTGTACCATAGGTAGAGGAAGAGGAAGAGGTGGAGTAATCACATGTTTCACATGTGGGAAGAATGGGCACAAATCTTATGAGTGTCCAAAGAAAAAGAAGGAGATGGGAGAAGCTCACATCACCGAAGCGCAGAGGCGAGATGTTGAGGCAGAAGACGCTGAAGGCGGAAGATTGCTTATGATGTGAAAATCTCTTTTGACACCTGAGAAGGAGGTGGAGAGTTCAGTCCAAAGGACCAGACTCTTTAGGACTGCTTTCAAAACCAAGGACAGGGTGTGCAAGGTTATTTTAGACAGTGGTAGCATGGATAATCTCGTTTTAACAGAGATGGTGGAAAAGCTGGAGCTGGAGACAATTGATCATCCAAGCCTGTACAAAATTTCTTGGTTGCAGAAGGGACACCAGGTAACCGTCACTAAACAATGTTTAGTTGAATTCAAAATAGGTGGTTACAATGATAAGATATTGTGTGATGTTATTCCTATGGATGTTTGTCATCTATTGCTGGGTAGACCATGGCAATATGACAGAAATGTGATTCATGATGGGAGAATGAACACATATACCCTGGAGAAGAATGGGAGAACCCATATGTTGCTTCCAATAAAGGATAAGGAGGTAAAGCCAGAGGTAAGCAACACTGTACTTCTCATGAGTGGGAAGGAACTTCTTACAGAGGTGAAGAAGAAGGAGGATCCACAATTCTTTGTGGTCAGGAAGCCGAGGATTGTTCTGACTAGCACAAGAGTGGATGATTTGCCAGATGAGATTCAGGAACTGTTGGAAGAGTTCGTTGATATAGTCGTGGACGAACTACCTCGTTCGTTGCCACCGATCAGGAGTGTGAGTCATCATATTGACCTCATACCAAGAGCCATTTTTCCAAATAAAGCCGTGTACAGGTTGACGCCGCAAGAGAATGAGGAAGTTAAAAGGCAAGTCCAGGATTTGATGGACAAAGGATTGGTCAGAGAAAGCTTGAGTCCATGTGTTGTTCCAACAGTACTCAGTCTGAAGAAAGACGGGGGCTGGAGGATGTGTACCGACTCAAGGGAGATCAACAAGATAACCATCAGGTACAGATTTCCATTGCCAAGGATGGATGATCTGATGGATTTCTTGAGCGGGGCAAAGTACTTTTCAAAGATCGACTTGAAAAGTGGATATCACCAGATTTACATGAGAGAAGGCGATGAATGGAAGACAGCCTTCAAAACCAATGAAGGACTGTATGAATGGCTTGTTATGCCGTTTGGCTTAACAAATGTGCCAAGTACCTTTATGAGGTTGATGAACGAAGTCTTGAAAGAGTTCATAGGGAAATTTGTCATTGTTTATTTGGATGACATACTGATTTACAGTAGGTCAGTGGCAGAACACTTACAACATTTGGCTACAGTGATGCGGAAGCTACAGCAGGAGAAGTTGTTGATTAACATGAAGAAGTCCTCATTTATGAAGACGAAGCTCATTTATCTAGGTTTTGTTATATCTGCGGATAAATTGAGGATGGATCCGGAGAATGTGGAAGTAATTAAGAATTGGCCATCACCGAGGAATGTATTCGAGGTGAGAAGTTTCCATGGATTAGCTAGTTTCTACTGAAAGTTCATTAGGAATTTCAGTGGAATTAGCGCAGCGATGATGGATACAGTGAAGAAGCGGCACAAGTCTTTTCACTGGACAGCAGAGGCTGAGAAGAGCTTCAATTTGTTGAAATGGAAGATCACGGAACAACCAGTTCTGATGTTGCCGGATTTCCAAAAGACATTTCAGGTGAAATGTGATGCAAGCGGATTCGCAATAGGAGCGGTCTTGAGTCAGGAGGACAGGCCGATCACATACTTCAGCGAGAAGCTGAATGAGGCGAAAGTGAAATACTCCACGTACAACAAGGAATTTTATGCTATCATTCAGGCACTAAAGAAGTGGAGGCATTACTTGATCCCAAAAGAATTTGTTCTATATAGTGATAATCATGCATTGCAGTTTGTGACTCAACAAGAGAAGTTGAATCAGAAAAATGCCAAATGGATTGAGTATATGCAGAATTCTACATTTGTAATTAAGCACATTTTGGGTACTGCTAACAAAGTGGATGATGCTTTGAGCAGGAAGTGTTTGTTGTTGCAGGAGTTCCGAGTCAAAACATTGGGTTTTGAGGACCTCAGGAACATATATGCAGATGATCCAGATTTTGGGGAAGTGTATGAAGCAGTTGAGAATCCAGTTCTCAGAGATAGAAGCCCATGGATAGACTATATGATCTAGGAAGGATTGTTGTTCAGGGGAAATCAACTGTGTATTCCAAAATGCTCCATGAGGGAGAACTTATTGAAGGAGAAACACAGTGGTGGATTAGCAGGACACTTTGGCCATGAAAAAACATTCGCGAAGCTGAGCGAATCATACTTTTGGCCAGGGATACGAGAAAATGTCAAGAGGTTCATTGAAAGATGTCGAGTTTGCCAGCATTCAAAGGGAAGAAGGTAGAATGCAGGTTTGTATCAACCGTTACCCATACCAGAGAGGCCATGGGATGAAATCAGCATGGATTTAATACTGGGATTGCCAAGGACGCAAAGAGGATTTGACTCTATCTTTGTGATAGTGGATAGATTTTCCAAGATGGCACATTTTATCCCATGTCAGAAAACCAATGATGCGACTCACATCGCAAATCTGTTTTTCAAAGAGGTCATTCGAATTCATGGCTTACCTCAAAGTATAGTTTCGGAAAGAGATACAAAGTTCATTGGACATTTCTGGAGGACACTGTGGAAGAAAATGGGAACTAACTTGATGTTTAGTTCTGCCTATCATCCTCATACGGATGGACAAACAGAGGTCGTGAACAGAATTCTGGGAGACTTATTGAGAAGCTTGGTGATAGAGCACCACAGTAGTTGGGACAACATATTACCACAAGCAGAATTTGCATACAATGACTCAGTAAACAGGAGCACAGGAAAGAGTCCATTCCAGGTTGTATATGGCATGCAGCCGAGGGGAGTTTCTGAACTGAGAGATTCAGAACAGACTACTACTACCAGCGCTAATGCAGAAGAATTCGCTGAGGCGATGAAAGAACTTCACAGCAGGGTGAAGGAGCGATTGCTGAAATCAACCCAGGAATACAAACGCAGAGCCGATCAACGGAAAAGACAACTTCAGTTCAAAGTTGGTGACTTGGTTCTGGCACACTTGAGAAAAGAAAGGTTCCCGAGAGGAACATACAATATTCTCAAAATGAAGAAGATCGGGCCATGCAAGGTCTTGAGAAAATTTGGGGACAACGCTTACGAGATTGAGTTACCGGATGGAATCGGGATATCTCCGATGTTCAACGTCTTGGATTTGTACCCATATAGAGCTGGAGAAGCAGAGACTGGAGATGAGCCGCCAGTGATCCAGTGGCTGAAACAGATGCCAGTTGCAGAGAAGCCGCAGATGGAGTGCATACTGGACAAGACAGTGGGTAAGAAGACCCGAAGGAAAGAATACTTCGAGTATCTGGTCAAATGGAAGAACCATCCAGTGGAAGATGCCAGCTGGGAAACTGAATAAGAGATTCAGAAACATGGGCATACCGTACAGAAGCTCATGGAAAGGATCCCATGAAATTTTTCAAGCCGAGGAGTAATGATGCAGGAGCATCGCCAGCAAATCAAGCGAGCCAACGTGGAAGCGGAAGACAGCTGGACAAGCCAACACAATTTCTTTTTGAATTTCACCTTGGAAGTTGTTGTGCGATCTTAAATGTGTCATTTAAGATGAGGCGCACTTGTACATTGTAAATGGACCTTGAGCGGATTGCTCTCGTCCTTAGGTAGATAAGGCATTTAAGATAGTTAATGTAAAGTAGATAGAATATTTAATTCTAGATTTGATAGCTTTAGAGCGCAAGAGGGAAACGGGATATAGACACCCTCATTGTGAATTTGTATTATTATCCAGGAAGAGCAAGCAGAGAGTTGTGTAAATAACACCCATGTACTGATATTTGAATTAATAGAAGAAAGTTTTGATTCAAATTCATGGTTTCCATTGTTCTTTGTGTATAGATGTTGATATGCTCATGAATGTTTGCTTCCTATTATACATTTGCTTTTTATATGCTGTGTATATGATTTCATGTTTGAATTGAAGTCTAAGAGGGTGAGAGAATGAGTTTCAATTGTTTCTCTATTTGAGCCAGAGGATTCCTGCAAGGAGTGCAGTCGAATTGTCCGCAAGGAGTGCGTTGACAGAAGGGTTCAATTAGAGATAGCTTTCGTTCCCATTTCCTTGAAGGTGCAGTTAGGCACACTACCGTGCAAGGAGTACGCAGGCCAGGAAAAAAGGTCTCAGGGATGCGAACCTGAGAGAAGTATTTGCAAGACTGCTGCTGTAGGAGTGCACGGAGTTGAAGATTTCAACACTTAGTCATTGTTGAAGGATTGTCGCAAGGAATGCATGCAAGAGTTCCTGAAAGAATTGAATGTCGTAGGAAATCTCAGGAGGGATAGGACTTCAAATTCGTTGAAGGACAGCGTAGAGAATTTGCACGTGAAGGTTGGCAAGGAGCGTCACAAGTTTGTGCGTAGAGGGGACGAGTTTCGTGGAGGAACACTCAGCCATTTCATTGATTTCATCAAAAAGGATAGACGGGCGGTATTCTTCGTGGAGAATCCGCGAGTTTTCGTGAGCTGTCAGATCTTGCGAAGGTGCAAGGAGCTTACAGTGCAAGCGTGAAAGAGGTTCTAAGCTTAGGAGGGCCGGAGCCGTCGATCCGAGTCACAAGGACCGTCAGATCTACACGTGATATCATGTATCAGGGATTCGCGAATCGAAGCACCAAGTTGTTGCAACGAGAATTGCGATATCACGATCCGCGATATCCCGATGAGCCCAGAACCGTCCATCAGTGGGGACGCGTGTCAGAATATCCAAGGGAAGACGAGGTTCGGCGTATCGGAATTCCTGAGAACAGGATACTCAGATAGTTTGGAATCACGATCCACGATATCCCGACAGGAGAGTTGTGTAGGGCCACAACAGGAGTAGTGGAGGACAGGTGGCATATCATATCAGGGTTCAGGAAAAGGAAGGTCTCGAATTCATCGACATTAGGATTCACAATCCCTCGAATCCCGAATTCCCGATAGAAGTGACAGGAGGTGGAAAAGTTAACTCGTGCGTGTGCATCGGAGTTTCGTCACGTCAGGTATCGGGAGTCGGAAAATCACAGTGTTTGATATCGCGAGTTGCGAAACCACGAAAGAACAAAAGTCCCGACAAGGTGAGAGAAAGTCAGCGATTGACTAGCCATCGGGTCTCGGGGATTCGAGAACCCAGTGATCGACAGTGAACTTGCGAAGCCGCGAGTTCCGATCCTCCAATAAAAAAAGAAAGGGGGATCATGTAGAAGAGAACTATGGGTGCAGATTTCCCGATAGGGAAATAGAAGAACCTTGATGTTCTTCGGGCCGAGAAGAAGAAGAAGATCCTGTGTGTGCACGTGGACCTTATGACCTGCAGGTGGTGAAGGGGACCGCGTGGCTATCATATTTCCAGTCATGTTTTCTGAGTAACCTTTGATAGTTAACACCAACTTACTTCTTGAGTTACTCGATTTATCCCTTCCTTATCTGATCATATCAACACTTGGATTTGCTTGCTGGCTATTAATTTCCCCTATCTTGACCAATATGATTTCAACCTGCCTTGCACAATCCACTTCTATCATTCCATATTGATTCCCTTCATACCATGCTTCCACTGCGCACTTTGATAACCATAAGGGAAGCATTAATCTATAATTTCAAAGCAATTCCCTGGATACGATGCACTCTTTATCCATATATGCATTAAGTCTCTTTCTTTATCTGATTACTATCATTATGATAGTTAATTCCTTTTATAATAGATCTTACTCCAATGTATTTATTAATCTGTTTATTGGTTTCTTTAGGAGTCAATGTACTTTCACTAATTCATTCACTACATGATCTATTCCTCTGCCTAAATTTCATTGAATACTTGACTAACATGAGAGGACTTCCTGCAGTGGCTTCCAAAGACTTTATGGCTACACTCAGACTCATTCCTTGACATTTTGAGGTCTTGGCTTCTGATCATCTTATGAAATATTTTTGTCATAGCACTCTTTCTCTGAGTACCTTTGCTTATTTTTAACTAAAATGCAACATTATCCCCTCTTAAGAACTAAATTTTTGGACTCTTTCCAATGCCTTCTCCCATCCTCAATTCCGAGTCTTGAGCATAAAGTTATGGTTATTTGAAATTTTCCCATTAATTTCTCCTATTGATTTTTCAACTTGGCGCAACTCCGCATTGTATTTATGCATTTTTGCACCTACTCCATTGGATATTTCGTAGGATATCAATTGGGTTTCTTCATATACATCTTATGGACACTCTGTCCAAGTGTCACCTCTTTCGGGGTTCTGGGATGCTAGTTACAGCCTGCTAAAATTCCAGACCAAAATACCATATTGTAACTGGTATGCTACAGGTACCTTATTTTCCATATTAAACACTTTTAACATGCCCAGAAATTTAATTCATCTCTTGGAATGTATTCGATGGCTCAATAGATTTCCATTGACTAATTCTGTGCCTCAATCTGATTCCAGAGCAGAAAGTTATGGCTCTTTGAAGTTAGATGGGTCTTAAAATCTACCTTCCACTGTTTGTGTTGTAACTTTCTCATAAAAGATTCGTTTGACGAACAATTTACACCATTAGAATACTCTCTCCCAGCTCTTTGATTTGAGTTGCAAAGACAGAGTGTGCCTTGGCACACTCTATTATCGTGGTTTATGAGTGTCTAAAAACGCTCTTAAAGGCATAAAAAGCGCGTTGCAAAAAGATGGCGTTCAAATGATATAAAATGTCGTAGAAAATCGTTGGTTTTATGTTGTTGTTCTCCCTTCGAACGACTTATCGCACACAATTTTCAACCTATACACCCATATTTACCATGCGCAGCAACATCACAAGGTAAATCGTGCTTCACACACCTATAACCACTATGCATCACTTCTCTGTCACGTTAATAACTACGCCTTACTTTTGTGTCGCGCACTAATATTCACCGTGCACAATTTTGGTTCCTTGCACTATTACCTGATGCGCGCAGTTTTTGTATCGGGCATTGATATTCCGTGCACATTGTACTCTATGCGCTGCACCATGCCAAAGTTTGGTTCCTTTCACTATTACCTGTTGCGCGCATTTTTTGTATCGCGCACTTATATTCCATGTGCATTGTACTCTACGCGTTGCACCATGTCAGAGTTGAGCAGAAAGTTATGGTTATTTGAAATTTGCCCATTAATTTCTCCTGTTCATTTTTCAACTTGGCGCAACTCTGCGCTGTGTTTATGAATTTTTGCACCTACTCCATTAGATATTTCGTAGGAGATCAATTGAGTTTCTTCATATACATATTATGGACACTCTGTCCAAGTCTCACCTCTTTCGGGGTTCTGGGATGCTAGTTACAACCTACTGAAATTCGAGACCAAAATACCATATTGTAACTGTTATGCTACAGGTACCTTATTTTCCATATTAAACACTTTTAACATGCCTAGAAATTTAATTCAGCTCGTGGAATGTCTTCTATGGATCAATAGATTTCGATTGACTGCTCCTGTGCCTCAATCTGATTCCGGAGCAGAAAGTTATGGCTCTTTGAAGTTAAATGGGTCTTAAAATTTACCTTCCACTGTTTGTGCTGTAACCTTCTCATAAAATATCTGTTTGATGAATGGTTTACACCATTAGAAAGCTATCTCCGAGCTCTTTTATTTGAGATGAAAACATAGAGCATGCCTTGGAATACACTAATCTCATGGTTTCTGAATGTCTAAAAATGCTCTTAAGGGCCTAAAAAACGCGCTGCAAAAAGATGACGTTCAAATGATATAAAACGTCGCAGAAAATCATTGGTTTTCTGTTGTTGTTCTCCCTTCGAATGGATTCGTATGCACAATTTTCAACTTGTACACCCATATTTACCATGCACAGCAACATCATAAGGTAAATCATTCTTTGCGCACGTATAACCACTATGCATCACTTCTCTGTCGCGCCAATAACTGCACCCTACTTTTGTGTCGTGCGCCAATATTCACCGTGCACAGTTTTGGTTCCTTTCACTATTACCTATTGCGTTCAATTTTTGTATTGCGTTCTGATATTCTGCGCACATTTTACTCCACGTGTTGCACCATGCCATAGTTTAGTACGTCTCCACCACACACCAAAACTCTGCGCGCACCACTAACTGAATTGTTGTGCGACAACATATACCCACATTGCGCGCGCAACAACAAAACTCCTCTGCGCTTTGCCAACACTGCGCACACCATGCGCGTCATTATTATGTGTGTGCACACCGCACAATGCTAAATTTATCGCGCGGTCCTATACACCAACATTTTTCTGCGTGACGCTGAAATTTAGCGTGCACACCCACACACTAACATTTTTCCGCGCGGCAGCAAAATTTAGCGCACACACTAGCACGCCAATATCTTGCCGCACAGTGCCGAATTTTACCTATCCCAAGATTTTCAGTGCGCATCATGCATTTTTAGTGCGCCCACCCGTGTACATTCATTTTTATGCGCATCAATTCCTTGTGAATTCCGCTGCAGAAATTGGGGCTTTTGGCTTAACTTTTTCCCCAATTTACCATCGACATTATGCAAGTATGAAAAAAATTTAATTTCACCCTGATAACCCTAGTTCAACCTATGCAACAACAAATCGTTGTAATTTGACATTTCTAGAACAAATTTATCCAAAATCAATTCGCGAATTGAGAATTTTATTTACTAATCTCGCTCCATATTTTATGGCTTCTCTGTAACTTCAAATTTGACCCATTCTAGATCTGAATTTTCTAGAACATATATTAAATCGGGAATATCTCATCACTTGGTCGAATTTCTCACTTTTCCTCGAATTTTAACAACAGAAATTGGGGCTTTTCCCCAATTTCGCCTAGTTGCTGCTACTTTTTACCATGGACGCTCTACAAACTGAAATTTGGCCACTTCGAAATAAATCCTCTGTGACATTTTGCTTCAACTCAACTTTTTCAGCCCATCCAGGATCAGTGTTGAAAACTGAAGCTTTGATACCATGTTGTAACGTCCCTGACAATCCATGTCGGGCCACGCTATGCCAGAGAAATATTTTGTTCTCTTTGTGGAACATACTGTAACATACCCAGTATCCAACTGAGCTATGCCACATAAATTTTTCGAACTGCATGCAATTATAATACACACACAGAGAACTCTTGCAGAAGCATTATATATAAAATGTAAACATACAAATACATCTGTAAATACACGGATTCACACTGAAATAACAGTAACCATATACATGCAGTGTATACAGGAAATACCCATAAAAATAAACACAGTTATAACCACACATATGATAACCCATAAAAATAAGCACGTAAATAACAATGTAGCATGTAAATTTATCACACAATTGACACTTATCTTGGTAAGAATATCACCAACTACATGCAGACCTTCCACGAACCTCCCAACCATAGACCACACTGTTCATCACTCTCAACAATGAGTCACCCCCAAGCTGGGACTAAACTCCACCCGGGTAAAGGGATTCCTAACTAGGCTAATGGTTCATAGACAACAGGAAATACTTTGTCTTAGGTGCCAACTCAAACTAACAGCCTATAGTCCCTCATTCCCCACATGCTTGTCCCACCCTAGGAAGTGTGCCCCTTCTCTGCTCAACAGTCCTTCGGTTGCCCCACTTCCTTTCCGGGCTTCAACAACAGGCCAGATAGGAAGTCTTAGAGCACTGTAGGTGCAGTTCAACATCTTCAGGAAACCAATTCCAAACAATTCTCTTACCCAGAGAGAAATTTTTCATGAGCTTGAAAACCTGCCTCTTCAATATCCCATGGGCCTGACAACCCGCTTCTTCAGTCCAGCTCCCAAGCTAACTAGATACACCAACAAAAAATGGCTATGGATACAAGTTCAGGTACAGTCATGAAGATACGAAAGATAGCTCAATGGGTGTGTGCATGCTCATTGAGGATTGAATGGATGAATGAATGATGGAAAAGAATGATGGGAAGAATGATGGAAAAAGATGGGAAAATGAACTAAGTCCCAACAATATGTATGCATGTCCCCAACTTGACACTTGTCATGTTGGGAGCTACATTGACCCACTTGTCCCCAACTTTAGAACTGAGGATAAAATAATTATCCATACTTTATGATTTAAGAAATATTAATATAATATTCCTTTTTGTCTTAAGCTCCCTAGCTAATCCCTTTTCCTTAACTTTTAGCCCCACCCTTTCCCTAACTAGTGGAGTTTAGTCCCCCATCTCTTTTATCGTGGTTGGTCTGCGTGCAACGATGGATTTTATATTAATTATGAGATATACACAAAAGTAGGCGCACTAGCCTTTAACATCTAGGCTCTCCGTCCTAATCAAAATATAAGCATCCTAGATTATAATAACTGGCTCACTAGCCTATAAAACATAGTATATACACAAAGGCTCGTTGGCCTCAATATCGCGCACACTTAAGATGTTGCACGCAGTATCCTGGAATGTGCCCATTTCATCATTTTACTATGCAGTACACGCATGCACTAAACCATGGAAGATGCATTCCAAAAACATATATAAAACAACTCACCAGCTTAAATACATTATTACATTTGCAGTTGGGTTCTACCTAGGGATATTACACTTGCCAGAAAAACACCCCCATATCCCCCTTTCAACAGTATTAAGAACACACAGAGAAGAACCAACAATAAAAATGTTGGCATTAAGGAAATTGTTGAGAAGACAAGCAAATGGATGTCGAGCAGGAGCAGGGATACAACCAATCTGAGCCTCTAAGCGTAGAGACGAATTCGCTGGCGATTTATACCTGACAGGCGGAGGTAATACGGTAATTTTATAAACGAGCAAAATCATCAATCACATTAATAAAGTCGTTGAGGTGAGGAGAGGTTAGTTCACTGAGCAAAGGAGGGATTTCCACTGGGAAAAGAACGATGGGCGAATTCTGAAAAAAAGATGAGTGAAATGGGTGAATAAAAACAAAATTCACTGGGAAAATTAAGCACGGAAAGCTGAGAAAAAATACCAAAAATCGTAGAGATTAAGGGACAGATCTGTCAAGACACAAGGAACGAGGCGCACAAAAAAAATTAGTATCCAGAGAGAGGAGGCATAGACAGTCTCCTTAGAACATCTTCAACCAAACTAAGATCGCTACACAAGGTTCAAAATTCGAAGGAAGAGTTCCAGTTTAGATCTAAGGATGGTTTATTAGTTTTAGTATTTTAAGCAAGCACCACGAGATTTATTTTTCAAAGTGTTTAGTTATTCAAGCCATAATGAAATGGGTACAGTCAAGACAACAATATTCGAAGTTCTGGCAAGCAAGACGGGCAATGCTTAAAGATGATTTCATCCTCCCAAATTTGATGCACTTAGAGCCCTCGCAGGGTTTGATCTTAAGGCCTCTCTAGGAGAGGGTTCTTGTTAGAAAAACAAGACCGTGGAGCAATAAAATAAAAAAAATGTGGAAACAAAACACAGAAGATACACAATACAATAGAGACACAGATTTACGTGGTTCACCCAGTGTGGGCTACATCCACTAGAGAAATTGCCAGGTCCTTCCTTTATTATTATCCAGCATATGAAGGGATACAACCTACAACAAACCCACTGTAACTTCCTCTTCTTTCTCTCACAGTCCCCTATCTCAAAATATAATATTCGCCATCAACAATAGCCGCAATACATTTCCCTCATAAAAGAGGGTTGCCTTCTAGGGCAAAAAACCCTAACATAATATCTATCGTTAGATTTGTGACCTTATAACGAACGGTCTATATTTACAATGAAATTACAATATACATTTACAAGGCAATTTTTCCTTCGGGGGCTTCACCCCCTAACCCTCGTTGGGGGCCCGCTTGCCCCCAGATCCCCCAGCCGGGGGGATAACCACCCCGGACCCCGCAGAGGGGCTACCCCCCCTCTGCACTCCCCCGCATGGAAGAGTGTACATACTTCTGGTGTGTAAATATTTCATGGGTTATAAACACGGCTGAAATTAAAAGGCCTCTGAATCAAGAAGATAATCAGGCTCCACAACCAACAGTTCTGCACACCAAAAATTCTACCTTGGCTACTATAGAGAGCCACTGAAGGTTTCCTCTTTAGGGTGGAGGTTCTCAATCGTCCCTCTCAGAATGAGTCTAGATTTGTGGCTAAGTACAAGTTTGATATGGAAGGATCAACAGGGAAGGAGCTTGCCACGACTAAGGAAGGGTTAGACTCACTATGAAATTATACTTGATAGGGGATGAATTAGATGGTTCAAGGATGCTAACTAGTAATTGCAAGAACATAATTAACTAGAGGATGTACCAAATATCTCAGCGAAGGCTAGACAAAAATTTCTGATGTACCATGGCACCATCCAAGTTCTGATGTTTGGGTCGAAAACAAAGAGTCCAAAAAGCAAGGAGTTTAACAATCACTTAATTGGGGAAAAAATGGAATGACAATCTAGAAATATTTTGATCATGCCCTATTTATTAAGAAATTGCTAATTCATTAACAGTTTTATAACACAGTTACGCCAACTTCAAATCGACTCATACAATTTTAAACCACATAGAATTTAAATCACAATAGGATTACCATAACCGAAGGCAAAGGATATGATGTTGTTCTTCTGTGCCCGCGCTCCCTTCTGTCTCCCACCTGCTAATCGTTGAGAGTACACCAGCACCTCCCAGCCAACGCTAGGGGTACTCTTCTTCCCCCTCAACCCCCTGATCTGTAAAGGGGCCACTCACCAACACAAACGAGAGAAAAATCTATCTCCCAGCTTGCCTCGCAAGGTCGAGCTACCACTCTCTTTTCAAGTTGGGTATCCCAACTCCCACAAGAAAAATCAGTCAAAGAAATTCCAACAGCATAACTTTACTCACACCAGCCATGATCCATTCCTCTTCTCCACCATTACTTTTATAGAATTTTTCTTAGTGATGACTTGCCAATTGCATGTTTAATTGGTTTTATTAAAAATTAATTAGGAAATACTCTCCTTCATACACTTGTCACCCGTTCCCTTAGTTGCACCAAAAATTCACTTATTTAATTTTATTAAATGTCAATTTCCCTCACATCTCCTAAAAGT
>WSFP011321614.1:0-40877 GCA_009831015.1 Picea engelmannii | reverse complement strand
AACTCATTTGATCATGTTATCAAAGAATGTCTAGTGTTGTTAGCTAAAATTCATGAGAGACGAGGAGGAAACCAACAAATCCAACTAATATCGGCAAAACCTGTGGTGAGGACCCCAAAGTCGTTGTTATTACTATAGGAGGCGTTGTTACAGGAGAAGATAGGATGACTCCAGGAAAGACTATAGAGGGATTAGGGATCATAAGAGCTGCAGAAAAGGCATAGTTGTTTGATCGAAGGAGAGAAAAAACATACTTTTGAGGAAGCAAGAAGAGAATTTGTAGGAGAACATGCTTCCTCATTTAAGGCACAACCAGAAGTAAAGGAATGTGAAATGCCTTCGGCATTTGATCAGACTGCCCTAGATAGACAGGGAAAAGAAGTAAGCAAGCTCATGGACTTCTTATATACTTGTATCAATTTGATTAAAGCTAAGAAATATGTGTAGGAGTTACAACACCTGGTAAGACAGTATGAAATTGGAAGAATAGATCCTTTGTTGAGTAGAGTTATGAATCAAGTATCTAGGAAAAGGAGGAAAAACAAGGAACTTCACCTTAGTGCTCAGATTGGAGACTATGATGTGGACTATGTGGTCCTTGACTTGGGATCAGAAGTAAATGTTATGACGAAGCAGACTTGGGCACTAATGGGAAAACTTAGATTGATTTACTCTCCTATTAGGCTCAAGATGGCCAATTAGTAGGCACTGAGCCCCTTTGGAATACTAGAGCATGTCCTTGTAGACATCAACGGGGTAAGGACATTTGCATACTTCGAAGTGATTGAGATTGTTGATGATAGTTGTCCCTATCCTGTGTTGTTAGTAATTGATTGGGCTTTCAAAAATTCGACTGTTGTTGACCTAAAAAAGAGAAGAATGACATTTGAGGGTAATGGCCTTAAGGTCATTGCACCTCTTGATCCAGATGAAGGTCACAGATACACAGAACCCATAACAGAAGAAGACTGCACCTATGAGCTAGAGAACATCTATAAACTGACAACAAGACAACATGATTACATTAGTCCTACAGAAGATGGAAATCTAAGTTGGTGAAGTGAAAGTGCATGCTCATCAGACTTATAAGAAGCATTGGAAAATTGGCAAAAAAAAATGTATGAAGTCTCTATGCGAAGGTGTGCCAAATTGACCAGGGCAGTTCGCTGGATTGGCACAGAAGTAAGCAATCTTCCTACATTTGATGGTTTGAATCATTTAGAGACATTTCTAGCTTAATTTGAGAGAATTGTACCAGTACAATAGAGGATGTTGGCACTATATGAAGCATTGAAAGCAACACCAACTAGATGGTGGGGGACACACAAGAAGAACATCACAGAGTGGGTACAATGTCGTACCTTATTGACAATGTGCTTTTTAGACCAAGCTGAAGGATGTGAAGTTGGATACACATGTCAGAGTTGTCCTAAGGACCATGTGCAAAGTTATGAGGAAGACTAGAGAAACATCCCTAAAGAACATTGGGTACATAAGTTCATTATCACCTTAGATACTACACCTATCAACTGGTATCTTCAAGCAAAATTGTGCCTCATCACTATAGATTGGTGTGGAATGACCCAGAACTTTATAACTATGTTCCTATTTGAAAGCCAATACCCTACAATAGATCAGACTTTACAAATTATAAGATAAAAGGTCTTTGAGGAAGTATCTAACCTCCCTCTCGAACAAGAAGAAGATGAATGGACTACGCCACTTCAATGGTTACAGGGTTGTTACAATATTAATGTTAATGAAGATTATGATCCTAGGAATGTGAACATCTCAGAAACATAGGGAAAAAGAGACATATAAGGGCCAGGGATCGAATTACCTTTGTAGGGAAACCTATTAAAGTTAATAAAGTTAACATTGGAATAGAGCAAGCACCTAAGATGGCAAACACTGGAGATTATTGGGATGGTTCTACTATTAGCAAGATCATAGAACTATTGCATGAGTATCAGGGCTTGTTTCCAACTAAGTTCATAGACATGAAGGGCATTAAAGGGCCCATGAGAGAAATGAAGATCCCTTTGAGAGCATATGAAATACATATCAAGCAGAGGCCCTACATACTAAATCCCAAGTACAAGCAGAAAGTTAAGATTGAATTGGATAGAATGTTGGAAGAAGGAATCATAGAACCTGTTGAAGAATCTGAATGGATCATCCCTATGGTGGTCCAGGATAATAAGTTAGGAGAAATCAAAATTTGTGTAGATCTAAGGAATCTGAATGATGCATGCTTACATGATCCATTTCCTACACCTTTTACTGACGAAGTTCTAGACAATGTAGGAGGACAAGAGGTCTATTCATTCACAGATGGATTTTCAAGCTATCACCAGATCAGAATTGATAAAGAGGACAGACATAAGACTACATTTGCAACATAATGGGGTTCTTTTCAATACACTATGATGCCTTTTGGCCTAAAGAATGCACCAACCATCTTCTCCAGGGTGGTGGTCAAAGCATTTAAGGAGTTTTTACACAAGTTTTTGGAAGCATATTTTGATGACTGAACCATTTTTAGTCTACTGAAAGACCATATTGAATGTCTGAGATTAATGTTAGATAAGTGTAGGCAATGTCAGATTGCCTTGAATTTGAAAAAAGTGTATTTTATTTTCACCCTTTAGAGTGTTGGTGGGGTACATTGTGTGTAAGAAGGGGTTGTTGGTAGATCCTTCCAAGATTGATATCATTGTTGATCTACCTCCTCCCACTTCAGTTAGACAACTGCGCACTGCACTAGGACACACTAGACACTATAGGAAGTTTATTAAGAGTTATGCACAGATAAAAACACCTATGGAGAATCTATTAAAGAAGGACAGTAAGTTCCAATGGACAGAATAATTCCAGCAGAGATTTGACATACTAAAGTAGAAAATGGTCATTGCGCCTATCTTGGTTCTTTCGGATTTGAGTAAGGAGTTTAATGTTCATGCCGATGCTTCGTCCATTTCATTAGGAGTAGTCTTAGCACAGCCAGGTGCATGAGATATTGACCACCCTATATCCTTTGCTATCAAGAATTTTTCTACAACTGAAAGGAATTATACTACCACTGAAAGAGAAGGCTTGGCTATGGTATATGCGCTACAAAAGTTTAGACACTATTTACTGGAAGGAAATTTTAAGATGTTCACTGATCATTCTACATTGAAGTACTTAGTCAACAAGAGAACATTCGGGGGAAGAATATGAAGATGGATAATATTATTCCAGATGTATGAATTTGAGATAGTGGTCAAGACAGGAAGAATGAATAAAGGACCTGATCACTTATCCAGGTTAGAACATGGAGAGGAGCCTACCAATCTGGAGGATACACTACCATATGCATTGTTGTTGGCCATCATAAAAGTCGATGATCACTTCGCCGAGATAGTTTAGTTTTTGTCCACAGGAATGGCACCTCGCGAGTATACAGTTATTCAGAAAAAACAGTTGGTAGTCTGCGTTGTTGACTTTCAACTTATAGTTGGACAGTTATTTAAGATGGGACTAAACGAGATCTTGAATAGATGTGTTATGGAGGCAAAAAGACCATTGATTCTTGCAGAAGCACATGAAGGCATCGCAGGAGGACATTATGCAGGGAAAGAAGCAACCCAGAAGGTCCTCAACGCTGGCCTCTGGTGGCCTACTTTATACAAGGATGCTAAGGAATACTATAGAGCCTATGATGCCTGTCAAAGAGTAGAGAAGCCTTCTAGATGGGATGATATGCCTTTGGCACCACAATTAACATTACAAGCATTCGAGAAATGGGCTATTGAATTTGTGGGACCAATCAACCCACCAAGAAAGCACACATGAGCTAGATACATGATCACTACTACAAAGTATTTGACTAGATGGGCAGAAGCAAGAGAAGTTAAGGATTGTAGTGCAGCTACAACTGTGCAATTCATCTTTGAGGATATTATAACCAAATTTGGATGCCCAAAGATCCTTATGAGTGATCAAGGCACACACTTCATTAACAAAACTATTGAAGCCTTGACTCAGGAATTCAAAGTTCACCATCAAAAGAGCACTCCATACCACCCACAGGCAAATGGTACAGTCGAAGCTTTCAATAAGATCTTGGAAACAACGTTGACTAAGATTTGCAGTGTTAACAGAGATGATTGGGATCTGAAAATTCCAATAGTATTATGGGCTTATAGAACTACTTGCAAAAAGTTAACAACACATACCCCATTTAAGTTAGTATATGGCTTGGAAGCAGTGGTACCTATGGAATACTTGGTTCCTAGTTTAAGAATTGCAGCATTTAAAGTTATGGATGACACTGACGGTGTTCAAGATAGACTTGCGCAGTTGTTGGAACTGGAGGAAGACAGATTCATTGCAGGATTTCATCAGCAGGTACAAAAAGCATGAGAAAAGGGTTACCATGACAGAAATATAAAAAATAAATCATTTAAGCAAGGAGATTTGGTATTGTTATATGACAGCAAGTTCATGAAGCATCTAGGGAAGTTCATGATGCATTGGCTTGGACTATTTGAAGTTGCTTATGTTACAGAAGGTGGAGTTACACAGTTGAAGACTCTTAATGGAGAATGGAAGGAGGGATTAGTAAATGGAAGCTAATTGAAGTTGCATTGTGACAACCAGTTGCCCCGCAACTCTCAATAAAAGCAAAGGAAGAAGGGTCTAGTTACTAGGTGCAGTTGAAATTGGGTACCAGACACAAAAAAGACAATATGCACACGTTAGGGAGGGACAGAGCATAAAGCACAGGCTTCTCCACGTAGTTTGCAGTTGAAGCAATACAGAAGGTTCATTTTGTAGTGACTCAGGACGAGTCACATGTGAGTGTTGGGGGCATGTTGGCCCATGGTTATGGAATAAAACAAAGATTAAGGAAGAAGAAAGACAAAGCACAAAGTGCGCAGAAGGCACATAAACCGAGGAAGGGTCAAAGTGGTTAAAGAAGCAGAAAATAAGGAAAGTAAGTCATTGAAAGAGAAGATCAAGGAAGACAAAGCAATGAAGAAGATGGATCGTGGACAAATGAGCAAGTGGAAAAAGACACCAACGTGTGCTTTGGAGCACTTCGCGGAAAAGAAGGAAGAACAGGTTGGAAAAGCCCTTAAAAAGTGGGTCATGTGGACCTAGGGTTTTGGATCTAGGGTTTTGACACCTAGGATTTGGTCTAAGGTTGTCTAAGAGTCATGTAATGTATAAATAAAGGTCTAGAAGAGTCGGGAGGGTTGGTTAATGTTGGTGGTTTTTCAGCATTGGTTGTTGTTGGTAGTAAGCAATATTGAGAGATAGAGGTGATTGTATTGTGGATCTTTAGTTGGGTGCGAAGATCTACCCTACAGTTGGGTGCCCAGGGAGGGGAGTAAGAGAGAACAAGAGAGAGAGAGAGATATGAAACTAAGTTCGTAGAAAGAACTGTATGTTTTCATCTAATATATCAAGAAACACAGTTTTGTGGATGTAGCCCTAGGGAGAGGGTGAACCACGTACATCTTGTTGTCCTTTGTGGTTGATGTTGTGTTATTTGTTGTTTGTATATTGTTATTTCATTTCTGGGTTCCCTTGTTAAAGATAAGAGACATAGATAAACTCGTGAAGCTAAGTATGAGACTGTTAAGGAATCTCTAGGTTGTCTCGCATTGTTGTTTTGGACTCACTTTGCATTTCCTCTGGTTGTAGACACATGTGTCCTGCAACCCCCCTATTGCTACTTTGGGTGAGACTTCATCTGCTTCGTAGGTGTTGTCGAAAGGGCCAATAGTTAAGGTTTTTTTGTGCACTGTTGGAGTTGAACCCTGGGTCTGCCCCTGTGCCAACACCTTCTGCGTGATAACTTTTCTTGCATAGTGTCCTCCAGCTATACCTTCATGATCTTCTGCCAAAATTCTAGGTCTTTCATGATCTAATACACACCTTCTCAAAATGCTATATGCACCCATCTTGTATAAGTGTCTTACAATAAGCTGATAGTTTGTAACTCTGAGTACCATATTTTTCTTCTCCGCAGTGATTAACTCTTGTGTCACAATCCATGTACTTAATTATTCAATAATATCAACAAATTATTCATCAGCTACTTGTACTGAAAATGGTTGTGCATCATGGAATTTGTCTTCCAATTTAGTAGGTTCTTCTCCATTAGTTACCCTTGACAGGTGATCAATTCCTACATTCAACTTCCCTGGTTTGACTGTCACTTCGAAATCAAATTCTTGGAATAACAATAGCCATCCACATATCCTCCCCCCAACACTGGCTTGTTGACTAGATATTTGAGGGTAGAATGGTCTATGAACATTTTAAAGTGTTTACCTAGTAAGTAGTGCCTGAACTTCTGCAATGCATATACCATTGCTAGGCCTTCTCTTTATGCGGTGTTGTAGTTTTTCTCTAATTCTGACAACTTTCCTCTTGCAAAGGCTATAGGGTGGTCTAAGTCCCTTGCTTCTGGTTGTGCCAGAATTACACTAAGTGCTATGGATGATGGATCTACATGCACATGAAATGTCTTTTCCCAATCTGGGAATACTAGGATAGGTGTTGTGACCATTTTTTATTTTAAGGTGTCCAACCCTTATTGACAGTCCTCATTCCATTGGAATCTAACATTGTTTTTTAACAGTTTTTCCATTGGCGCAGTGATCTGTGCATACCCTTTTATAAATTTCCTTTAATAGCTTGTATGTCCCATTGTTTCTCTCAAATGGCACACCGATTTTGGTGGTGGTAGATTTACAATGACTGTAATCTTAGCAAGATCCACTAATAAGTCTTGTTTACACACTATATGTCCCAACAATATTCCAAAAGGTGTCCCAAAAATGAATTTCTTGATATTCAATGATATCTGACATTGACTGCATATTTCCAACCCGAGTCTTAACATTTCTACATGATCCTTTAGCAGACTATATATAGTCCATTCATCCAGATATACTTCTAGAAACTGATGTATGAATTCCTTAAAAGCAACTATGACTACTCTTGAAAATATGGTTGGTGCATTCTTCAGCCCAAAAGGCATGATTGTGTATTTGTAGGATCCCCATTCTGTAGAAAAAGTAGTCTTATACCTATCCTATGGAGCTTGATCTGATGGTAACTTGAGAATCCATTTGTAATTGAATATGCTTTCTGGCCTCCCACATTCTCTAAAACTTCATCTGTGAAAGGGGTAGGAAAAGGGTCATGTAGGAAAGCATCATTAAGTTTCCTCATATCTACACAAATCCTTATCCCCCGTTGTTTATTTTCTTGGACTACCATAGGACTTATCCATTCAGATTCTTCTATTGGTTCTATAATACTAGCTTCCAACATTCTATCAATTTATGCTTTCACTTTCTACTTATATATTGGATTTAGTCTATAATGTATTTGTCTGACAGGTCTTGACTCAGGTTTGAGAGGTATTTTCATCTCTCCTAGCTCTCATGCTATGTCTTTCATCTTTGTAAAGGTCATTGGGAACATGCCACTGTATTTGCGCAATAACTTTGTTATTTTTTCTACTGTTTGTTCATCCCAATAGTCTCCAATACTAGCCATTTTGGGATTATCAGCTGTCCCAATGTTGACTTTCTTCACTTTGATTGGTGAAAAAAATACTTCTGACTCCAGAGATGGACTTTTTGCCTCTCTTTCTCCTTCAATTTCTGTAATCTGAATGTTGTGCATGTCATCTTCATTTGGTGCTTCCTCTTCAACATGATATCATGAATGTAGTTATTTGATTGTCTGTCTATTTTGTTGTTGGTATTCTATCATGAGTTCAACCTATGGTTCATCAATAAATATCACTCCTCTTATCTGATTCAACGTTGAGTAAATGTTGGGGTTCTCATGTTCAAATGAGAAAGTTACTACAAAGTTCTATTGTAATGTTGTCCATTCTATAGTGTCTCTGTGCATCTCCTGGTCTACATACCAGTTCTCTGGGATTCCTTCCAATGTATGGATGAAGTGATGAGGCCATTGTTCTGGTGGTGTCATCCTCCATTGTGTTATGTACTTCTCCAAGTGTTTTGTTGGTGTTCATTTCCCATCATACCTATGCCTTTGATTGCTCCCTTGTTCTGCATCGAATCTAATGTGTGGTAATCGTTTACATTGGTACCAGTCCTAAACTGTTTCTTTGTGCGCACCCCACCATATTGCAGGTGTGGCCTTGAGTGCAATATCTAGGGATAAGAGCCTCTGATTCTCTAGCACTTCCTCTTCATATTTTGTTAGAAATTCTTCTAATTCATTTTCCCCATGAAAATTGGGAGGTTCTCTTATCTCTGTACCAACCCATCTTACTGTGGTCTATTCTTGTGCACCTTCTTGTGGAAACTTCATGTAATCCTTGTTGTCAATTCTACAAACCTATATCTGAGTCAGAAGCACATGATGTGATTCTTCTCCAACTGAGTACACCATCTACAGTTGGGTTAACATAATATTCTTCGCACGCGGTGGTTCTGTACAACTGCTTTCTTTCCTCCAAATCCAAACAAGTGGGTTCTACAAACCTTTCTCCTTCTGAAGGATATAATGGTGCAATGACTCTATATTCACCTAATTCAAATGTCATTTTCCTTGTCTTTGGGTTGATTATGGCCTAGTTATCAAATGCATAAGGTGTTGTGAAATCTACTATCTCTATTACTTCTAAATCTGCCATAGTGCACACTCCATCCAAATCTACTGTCACGCCTTTAAGCCTTCCAATTGGTAACACTCTGTGTTGATTTGCTAATTTCAACTGGACAGGTGAATAGCCTAATGTGGGTTCTCCCATACACTACCATGTATTCTTAGGTAATACGTTTACTTCAGAGCCCAAGTTTAGTATAATATCCCCCATGTTGAAATCTCCAATATTAGCATTTAATCTGAATTCCCTTCTTGTCCTTCTTCTTGTATGGAGATGATTCACTGTTTTTTTCTCTAATTTCCCTTCTACCTCTGTGTTACATATTTCTAGCAGATTTTGTAAGATCCTTTAATACCTTAACACAAGATTGCAGAATTTTTTTTATGTTACTTACTTGCTCTAAAGGTTGTGCTTCACTGGTGTGGTCCATTGAGAAGGGAATTTTGTACATTGGTACATTCTGAGTATGTTGCACGACTGATGTAGAAGAAAAATTTTGGTTGAGAAACTCCTGTCTTTCCTCCTTGAAAGTTTCATTTTCTTTCCATACATCAAACTACTTCTATGGGTCAGTATTCTTATTCACCCATTGGTCTTGTGTTGGATCTTGTCTTATTACGTCGGGTCCTATCTTAGCTCCTCCTCGAGTGACTATATTGATGTTTCTTCCATCATCCTTGGCTTCTGTAGAAATTCACTGTACATTTTGGTTGTTCTTGTTCCTCTTTTCTTGAATTTTTCCTAAGAGTGTCGGACAGTCTTCTGTGTCATGGTCTGTTGCGCGACAATACATACATGTCACTGGTGGAAGTGGACATTCCCTTGCATAATGTCCTAGATGTTGGAAATTGTGACACACTACTGGACCTATGCCTCGTCCAAATCCTCCTCTACCTCTTCCTCCACCTCTGTATCCATCTCGGTCTCCTCGCAGTGCATTTTACTGAGGTACCTGGTTGTACTATGTAGGGTTATACTGTGGCTGTGCATTATTATATTGCGATTGCACAGTGTTATACTGTTGTTGCGCATTATTGTATGGAGGTGGTACCTGGTTGAATTGAGGTGCAAATTGCCCTATCATCATTTCAACTTGCACCTTATAAGTATCTGAAGTTCTTTCTCTCATCAGCGCTATCGTCCTACAATATTTATCATCATGACCTATTGACTTGCAAAAGTTGCAGTATGAACTTTTGGGTACTGTCTGATACTTTTGCATCATTGGAAAATGATATGGATCATGCCCATGCATCTTACAGATCTTGCACCATGGTCCTCCTATTGGAAAAGGGTTTAGTACTCAAGTTGCCATGTACTATGCGAAAGTTAGAAATTCATTCTTATGGTGTCCTTCTATCCTACATGTGATATACCAAAAAAAAATTCTTTTCTCTTTGCCCTTATTCTGGTTAAGTTGAAATGTTAGGTTCTTGAGATCCTCCTTCAACTCCTCTATTGCTGGATCTGTCTTATGATACTCATTTTCTTCTAGTTGTAAGGCTTCCTGCAGAGCCTATGATTGAGTTTGGAACTTTTGTTGTCTTAAAGGGTATTTCAAATGTGGTAACAATGAGTTCACAAATAAGTGCCTATGTTGCATGTTAGTAATTGAATACTTCAACTTAACTTTCAATTGTTTGAACCTCTGATCAATTTCCCAAATAGACTTGCCTAATTTTTTCCTGATTTCGATCATTTCATTCATATACCGATCTTATGAGCTAGGCTTTTGAAATTCATTTATCAGTAGTCTTTTCATGTCTCCAATAGTCCTTGTTGTTCCTACTGGATTGTTTACATCTAGTCTCATATACCAGTCTAGTGCGCAGTCTCTTAGTGTGATAGATAACTGCGCAAGTTTTGTATCCTCGTCTGTGATATAATTTTTTTCCCAAATCTTCTTACATATGAATACGTGCTTTTTAGGGTCCTCTGATACCTCTCCTTGAAATTATGGTAACCTGATCGTGGGATCGTGTCCTTCCATTCTGAATTGTGTTGAACTACTACCTCCGCGTGATGTAGATATTTGACTAATACTTCCTACACTGGCTACCCCAGTTGATGTTCCTTGACTGGATCCTTGTCCTATCATTCTTCTTCCACTAAAATTTGTTTGTCTAGATGCTGGTTTTCTTTATGTTGTACTAGTCGCACATGGGGTTGTAGATTCCACACTGACGATGATCTGGATTAGAGTTTTTCCTTCTATTCCTACCCTTGGACCTCATGTTTTCCTTTCATATTTTTCACGTAGGATTTCCTCAATCTACTCCATAGCTTGAAGATCCTTGCCTCTTCTTCATCACTTACCAAGCCCTCTCTATCAGATATGTCTCTCTTCTTGTTATTCATCTTATATTGGTAGGGTGCTCCACTACCCATCTTTCCAGCTGTCGTCATTATCTGCTTTATCGAGTCTTCTTCCATCATGATTGGGTCCATGGCCTCCTTCTTCTTTCCCTTATCCATCTCTTCCTCCATTTCTTCAGATCATGTTAGTGATTCCCCCCTACCCCATGCACGCAAGGAAGTTTAGATGTTTGATTCCATGGTCATCACACCATTTTTATACAATAAAATATTGATTGAAGTATACAACGATCTGATATACCTGCCTCTGGGTCCTTTTAGAAAATATTGCTATGTTGTGCTGTAAGACTTCGCAGTATCTACTGCAAATTCGGTGATAAAACCTGCAACAATACTATCTAACCAGAAATCTATTGCACGCTAAATTTGTTGTTAACTTGTTGTAACTGCGCGATCTCCACGTGATTCCACTCTAGTTGTCTGATTCGATTTGTTGGGTGGTTGTCTTTTAACCTCAATATCCACTCCTGCAACACAAGTGGGAAATCATAGAAAAATACCTCATGCAAGTCACTAAACATGTATTTGTCAAGATATGTGCGTGATGTTAACTTAGGGTTTATGCTATCCTTCTACACAAACTCAAGTTCATTTGTTTTCAACCATCTTTCAATCTTTGGCTTCGTTGGATTACATGGTATGAACATTCCCTTCTATACTTTCATTCTTTGAGCGAATATTCCACGGATCCCGTTCACTCAATCCTATGCAGTCCCAGCCAGAAACATAACCATTTGTTGGGTTTATTATCTCTCACTTCTACTTCTAGGTTTGACCTAGGTTCGAATCTCAAAAGGTTTCCAACAAAACCCTCTAAAACTATCGGCCCTCCTGGTAAACCAGAAGGCAACACAACGCACATAGTGCACTGCACAGTCTCACCTGAGATAACTTTATGGGTGACTGCAATGCTCAAGTGCTTGCAGTATAGAAATGAGTGGGGATCTGGGAGTCTATTCAACCTTCTTCATGCATTCATCATATTATACATTCAATATTCCTAGGATTCATTCATCTTTTAGGCCCATTCATGCATTCTAATCTATCTAACTTAACCATTCATTCATAAACTAATCATTGAAATAAAGTAAACATGCAAGAAACATCACAGATAACACATATTTTACCATGGTTCATCCCCTCCTAGGCTACGTCCACAAGGATTTGGATTCTCTGCTATTTTATTAGTTCTGCTGCAAAATATGGCATTGCGCACATTGCATCTTTCTTCATACAAGCATGAAGAGGTTCAAGACCCTCTATGAGGCATACTAGATCACACCAGGCCCCTCAACCTATGACCTAACCCTCAAAATTTGGGTTGCTTGACTCTTCTATCACCTTCTTACAATCATAATAACTACTTACCCTCTATAACAAATCTGAACTTACAGCCGCTGAACAATTATTGAAAAAACCCCGACCTATACCTCTTAGGTTCTTATTTATACTAGTTTCCAGGCTTATAGCCATTACAATCTTTATCAAAAACCCTAACACTAACATGGTTAGGTTTATCTTCCTATGTGCCACGTTGCTTTTCCTCATGCATGCTTATTTTCCTTCTTTATCTGCATCCTATTTTCTTTCCCTCGATTGCGCACACTCCAAAATTAGGTCTTTCTCACTATAGACCTTCTTCTCCAAAATTGTGCTTGCACCAAAAATAGCCTTTCCATTTCAAGATAGGCATGCGCCCAACAAGGCATGTGATGGATATTTTTGGCCCTAATTATCATAGTGGGTGTGAGTTTTATGTCCCTCACCAGATCATTGAGTATGATCCTCGAGATTTTCCTTTTCTACAGGAAGACTGCATAGACACATTGCTTCCAAAGACATATAAATACAAAGAAAAGCTTGCAGAATTCCAAGGAAAAGAGCTTGGGTCCATCAATATATTGAAGGAAGAAGAGAATAAGAAATATAAGGAACGTGAAAAGGCCATTAAGGATGCGATTAATACAAAACCACCCTCATACCCTTACATTGAGAATATACCTTACATTAATGACAGTGAAGGGAGACTTGCACTGATGTGGGATAAGAAGAGGGACATGCCTAAATATAATCAAAGGAATGGTTTTCTATGGATTGGCCCTTACATCATCAAGAAGAATTCCAAGGAAGGAGAGTATTACTTGTCTACTATGAATGAGAGGCAGATGCCATTGCTAGTGGATGCGTCTCTTCTCCGACCCTATGCCAAAGGAACTTGACTTATTCAGGGCTCAGGCCCCAGGTTAGTAGGTAGGTCATCTTGCTTTGTTGCATTTTCATATTGATTTCTCATGGTAGTTTAGTTTCATTTCATTTATGATTTTCATTTTTCTCTACTTGCATTATTGATTTACATACTTTCTTTCATCATATTATATGAAAAAAATGCAAAATTTTATTTTCTAGATTAGTTGTCTATTTTGAAGTTTTAGAGTTTGATTATATGAGCAAAGGGTGAGTGAGCCACCCTAGATTTTATAATTTGTTGTTTCAGTGTGTGTAGGCATAGGTCTAACCAGGAGATGTTGAAGTTCTCATGCACTCTGCGATGAGTACATGTCCCTAAGTAGGATCCAGATGTTATCCCCCATTTTTAGGGATAACTAAGGAGATGATGTCTCAAGGCCCTTAGGATGCAGACATGAAGTGTTGAGGGATGGATTGACTTGTGATGTCCAGTTACACAGATGAAGACCCACTTCACCACCATAGTTCTCTAGTTTGTCATGATGGCATTCACCACATTAGTATGTTTCTGGAAGACAATGGGTCTTTCTCCATGAGGTACAAGTCAGGTATTGTGGTAAGTGTCACTTTAATACATGAGGCATTTGAATATGTTGCATTTAAAGCTGCTTTTGATTATATAACGTCTACTTGGAAATTATGCTCTTTGCCCCGTTTCACCTTGGTGGTTGACATCGTGCCCTAGCAAGTGGTCATCCTTGGGGAAAAGTTTTCTACTGGGAGGTGTCAACCATTCTCGATCATACTTATCACTTTTCAAAAATTTCAAATAATAGTTATAAGGGGTTGAATTTACATTGTAACAATTTGGATGGAGAAGAAATAAAAAATAGTTATTTTCCATTCTCATATGTTTGCATGGGTTTTAGATCTAGTAAATAAATCAAAATTTATTAACTACATTAATTAGTATAATATAAATTTGAAAATTACCATTTATATTAATAATTATTTAATTAATATTAAAAATAAATAAATTTCAAAAATCTTATATTTATATTTTTTTAATTTATTTTTTAAAATTAATATATTTTATTTTTAAAATTTATTTTTCAAAATAAATAATATGTTAATTAAAAAATTAAAACAATTACTAAAACAAATAATATTTTAAATATTTAAGTGTGTAAAAAAGTTAAAAATATATAATTGACTTTCAATAAAACACTACACATAATATATATAACCATTATAAAAATAAAATAATATATTTAACATCAACACATAAATCAATATTATAACTTGAATCAAAACAATACACCAACAAAACATATACATGTTTATTCATATATCATTTTGTATCACACATATAAATGGATCATTGTAAGTAAAAGTGTCTAAAACTTTGGAAATTAGATGTATCTTTATCTTTTGTTTATATTATATTTTTAATTTTTTAAATATAATATTTATAATTATACCGAAAGGTGTACACCTATTGACAATGGGCACAATTAATGATCTTTTAACCTTATTTAACCTTAAACCCTAATCTGATGGCTATGCATTGAAGATGCTGGCATATTCTTAGTCGTCCTCCAAAGATTTATTGTTCATAACTTTCTTGCATTTATTAAGACATCCGTTAACATGTTTACTTTTTAACATTTACCTAATCACATTAAAAAATTATTGTTAATTGCCACGTTTAAATGATTAAGTAGGATTAAACCGTGCAGCCAAACATTTCATATTACTACAGATTATGAATTACCACAAACGTTTTATAGCATACGTTCTCAGCCGACCTTTAGGCGTTCTCAGCCGCGAGTTAACGACTGTGCTATTTTATAATATTTTCAAAAAGTTTATTGATATATCATTTTGTATCCAACAAGACAAGTATAGCAAAACCCTGTAAGCTTTGCAATGGTTGGCACAGAAGAAGTGGAAACGGAACTCCCCATGTTTGCAATTCAGACAGATTGATCTCAACCACTTAACGTATTATGAGAGCGAGTACTCTAGATCTTTATAAATATTCATCTGTATATATACGCAGAACTTGCAACAAAACCTGTGGATTTACGGATAAAGTCGTGGCAAATTTTAGCGATGGCAAGTCGGCAATTCCGCCTCCACAATTATGTTTAATTTACTTTGTGGCTCTCTAACAATGTAAATAGCTGTGATGTTGTTATTATGATGGCCAGTACTTCAATGATGGTGAATTTCGAAGTAACATTTTATCTGACAACTTTGTATTTTCTTGGGGTTTTGGGTAATGAATATTTAACAGTTTTGTATTTTCATGGTTTTTGGGCAATGAACATGTAGCCAGCGGAGTGATAAATGTTATATGGTTCAACAGCAAGTTATAAATTGGTTTTTTCTGTCAATATGATGTTACTGAAATCCAACTCATGATCTAAATAATTGACAAGGGTACAATTTTGTCACTTCCAAAACAACCACACAATTCTCCTTGCATTTAGGTGAAGTAGAACCCAATCTTAGAAGGCGGACCATTAGAGGGATTGCAGAGGTTTCACTAATTACAGAAACTGCAATGTCCGTAAGACCCGGTGTGTCATCTGTCAAAACATTAACTAAAGGAACTGCCCCAACTGCTATTACCTGTGAAACATTTCCATGAAAAACAAGGCAGGAGCTGCTATTGCCTCTACAGTTCCGCACTGAAGAAGATTTATCAAGGCTGGAATAGCTTCTGGCCTCTCTCCAATTAATTTCTTAAGAATGCCGAGAGCTCGATTTTGAATAACATTTGCGTGCAAAAGCTTATGCCCATTCTTCGGACAAGTAGAGGGTCCTTCCTCGATCCATACAATTTTTTGCTGTGATTTTCGCTGAAATACGTTAATCAGACAATATTCACATTGCATTTTTCAACGTTTTAGATGGATTCGGATTACTCACAAACTTATGTAATTTATGGATTACAAAGGATTACGAAGAAAGACTGTTTGAATGCCCGTAATCTATCACCCGTAATGCTATTACCCTATAATCTATCACAGCTGAACCCTGTATTGCACTTTCAGATTTCGTCTCTTTCTTTGGCATGACACAGGACATGAATAATACCCTGATTGCGTGCCGGACAAACCCATCAGATTCACGCCACGAGATCTGTGCCAGAATCTCTTGTCAAGCCGCAGAATCCGTGCCACGGTAGCCGTCAGATCTGTGCCACGTGGAGTTGAAGGTGTAATTCTGTACCATTTTGGTCGTACGGTATGGTTTCTCTTTTATCCAGCCGTCGGATGCCAAATTCCTGCCATCCAATCCATTCGTCAGATTCATGCCACGTGGTCCATTTCCTGCTTTTCGATCTAGCTGTCGGATTCTCACCACGTGTCCATATCCTGCCATCCGATCCAGCCGTCGGATTCTCGCCACGTGGCCCATTTTGCCCTCCAATCCAGCCGTCAACTGACCGGCACGTGGCGCATTCCCTGCCATCTGATCCAACCGTCGGATGGTCGCCACGTGGCTCTCTCCCTGCTCTTCGATCCAGCCATCTGATTCGTGCCACGTGGCCCATTTATGCCCTCCGATCCATTTGTCAGATGGCCGCCACGTGGCCCATTCCCTGCCACTCGATCCAGCCGTCGGATGGATGCCACGTGGCTCACTCCCAGCTTTCCGATCCAGCTGTTGGATGGCCGCCACGTGGCTCTCTCAGCTCTCCAATCCAGCCGTCGGATGGCCGCCACGTGGCCGATTTCCTACCATCCGATCCAGCCATCGGATGTCCACCACGTGGCTCACTCCCAGCTCTCCGATCCAGCCTTCGGATGGCCGCCACATGGCTTACTCCCAGCTCTCTGATCCAGCCGTCACATGGATGCCATGTGGCTCACTCCCAGCTCTCCGATCCAGCCTTCGGATGGCCGCCACGTGGCTTACTCTCAGCTCTCTGATCCAGTCGTCAAATGGATGCCACATGGTACACTCCCAACCCTTCGATCTAGCCGTCGGATGGCCGCCACGTGGCCCACTCCCAGCCCTAGGATCTAGCCGTTGGATCACTGCCACGTGACCCACTCCAACTCTCCGATCCAACCGTCGGATGACCACCACGTGGCGCACTCTCAGCGATCTGATCTAACCATCGGATGGCCGCCACGTGGCGCACTCCCAACTCTCCAATCAACTGGTCAGATGGCCGCCACGTGGTGCACTGTCAACTCTCCGATCCAACCGTCGGATTGTTGCCACGTGGCCCACTCCCAACTCTTTGATCCGGCCGTCGGATGGCCGAAACCCTTTTCTCTGATCCAGCCGTCGGATGGCCGAAACGTGGCCGATACCCTTCCCTCTGATCCAGCCGTCGGATGTATAGATCAAGAATGCCCGGAACTTGCATATGTTGAAAGTGCACAATAGTCCTGGAACTTCATTCGATTCTCGAAATAAAGGAGATACACGGCTCTCTCTATATATACGAGACTGCTGGCAATTTCTCCACAGGTTATCAGATGGATTCAAGGGATTCGCAAGAGCTTGGTAGAGTATTGCAAAGCCATAAAGCGCACATCTATCGCAATAGGGACTCTCTTCTCGATCTTGTTGCCCAAATACAGGAAATTGATTACAATCAAATTGAGAAGCAAATTATAGCCAAACACCAAGAAATTAATACATCACTGATGGCATTACAACGAGAGGCGGAACTGTTAAAAGCTGAATGCAATTTTTTTAAGAATTTAATACTTAAGGATTTTCTTAAGCCGAATGTGAGCAGAGGTGATCAATGAACCAGCTAGTACAGGTTTGGAGGATGCTGCTAGTAGCTATGTTAAAAAATTTAGGCATTTACTATAAAATATATAATATAAAGAGCACTCAGTAATTTTGAGTAAGGATAAGGCTATTTTCTGCTTTGGGAATGTAACAGGATATTGTAGGATATCGTATGAACTATGTATCTGTTTTTATGTTTTACTGTAATCTTTGTAATGTAATCTTTGCTGTAACATTCTGCTGAAGCCTTTTCTAATACAATTTATCTAATCAGTCACTGAACATAATGTATAAACTGAAATGGAATCATATCTCGACATTCAGAACCTTCTGCAATTTGCACATACAAATCTTGCACATACAATATAACAATATATAATAACATTATTATATAACTATATATATAATCAATCAAATTCCAAATAATATCATGTATCTAATTGTGTAGCAACGGTTTGTTTGAGGAACAATAGAAGTTGGCATAAAAAATAATTTAAAATATGCCATCTTTTATCTCTCTATACACCCTTGTTATGTCTAAGCACCACAACAACATGGAGGCCATGATCGGAGGGATACCTCTAAGCACCACAACCACATCGAGGATTAGTATTCATGATTGGAGGGATACCTCTCATCATTAACAATTCTCTGAAATGTATATTGACATGTTATGGTTTTGGTTATAAATAATAATAGAGACAAATAGACCATTTTAGTTTGTACGTTTTTTCATATCGTATTTTGTGTGCCTTTTTTTTTACCACATGCACATGGGAGGAAATAGGAGGAAATATAGAGAAACAAAAAAATTTGATTTTAATATAAAGTTAAATATTGAGAAGTATTTTTTTTTAAAAAGTAATTTATTTTTAAAAGAACGTAGATGACATTTTTGAGGTGCATATAGTATTACTATGTGTATAAGGTATTATATATAGTGCTTTTTTACCACATTCACATGGGAGGAAATATAGAAAAACTAAAAAAATGATTTTAATATAAAGTTAAATATTGTGGGAGTATTTTTTTTTAAATAAATATTTTTTATTTTTAAAAGAATGTAGATCACATTTTTGAGGTGCATATAGTATTATTATGTGTATGTATGTGTGTAAGGTATATGTATTATAATATACATAAACAAAAATATTGCAGCAAGAACAACAAAATATAGAGAATCGCAATACCAAAAATGATATCTTTATTGATAGAAATCTAAGTTTACTTGTCTCTTTCAAGGGAAAACCTCCATCATGGTAGAGCTCTATTACAATAATTCTCAAGACAAGACTTTCTCATGCCTTCTACTACTATTTATACTAATTATGCCTTCTAAAGAACATTCTAGAGGAAGATCTTTCTAGAAGTGGAAACTTCTATTAAGTCATTTTACATTAGACTTGTTCACATTATTAAATAGACATTATTAACTAATGTTGGCCTTTATTACATGGAAAATATATTATTCTTCCTACGTGAGGGGTTAGGTCCCTAACATGCCCTCCGAGCACCATCAAGTGATGTTTTCCTTTACACAATATGTAAGTCCACTAACGAACATACGAGTAAATTTTGTCCTTCTCCTCCCATTTTTAATCCTTTTACTACTTATGGTGCTTCTAGTTGAATAGATATGGCTTTTGTTGGTGGATAATTTTCAAACACCCCCTTTCTTATGAGCCTATAAGGCCTCTCGGGTTCCCACTCTTCCTCCTTTATCCCCTTATTCTTTGTTGGACCCTTGCTTTCTCCATCTTCCCCGACCCTTGTTGACCCTCCCCCCCCCCACTCCTTCTTCCCTCCCCCCAGCCTCTGCAAAGCTCCCCCTTTTCTTCCCCCCAAAAATATAACCTTTACTCCCTCTCTTGTTCTCTTTCCTAGTACTTCCATGGTGTACTTGGTGGTATTGGGGCTATTGAATCTCTAGAACTAAAACCCCCTTCACAGAGAAGAAAGTCCTACCTCACTCAAGCTCAAAAACTAGCCAACACTGAAGCCAGTTCTAGAAAACAAAAACTCTTCTTGGGGCCCTTAGAGAATCTTCCCCCAACTAGGTTTCAAAATGATTGTTCTCTCCCATAACTGTCGAAGTATGGCTAACCCTATAAAATGTTTATCCATCAAATGACTCATAGATCTACATTATCCCTCAATTTTTCTTCTCCAAGAGACTATGATCGCTAGAAGCAAAGAAGTGAATTCTTTCAACACCTCCCCTGATCGGGATTTCCTAGTGCTAGATGCTCTTGGGAAATCTGGAGGAATCCTTACTGGTTGGAGGAAATCCTGCCTGAAGCTCCTCAACTCTTGGGTCGCTCCCTCAGTACCAGGCACTCATTTCTTCTCCCAAGAACTATTTTTTTTATTTTCTCTGCATCAACATCTATGGGCCATATTCGGATAGAAAACAGTTTTGGCAAAAAAAATTCAACTCAAAATTGAAACATCAGATGTATGTTTTCATTGGAGGGGATCTGAATTTCACCCTAGGTGACTGTGAAATTTGGGGTCCCTTTGCTAAAAAATATCCTTTCTTCAATTTTTTCATTCAAAAATTGGATGAGGATGGCCTTTTTTAAATTCAACCCATCAAATACAACCCTACTTGGAGGAATCTGCTATCAGGGGATGATAGAGTAGCTAAGAGGATTGATGGAATCCTATTGTTATAGTCGTTTCTTCAAGGATCCATATGCACTAGGAAATGGGTGGATTTAAAAGGCATCTCTGATCACAATACCATTCTTCTAGAACTAGCCAGTGAAGGGAGGAATCCCCCTAGTCCCTTCAAATTAAGCCCTTTATGGCTAGAATCCCAATTATATTTACAAACCATTAAGAAATATGGGTTCCCTACAATTCTCTCCTTCCAGAATCTCCTACATACAATTTATGTCAAACCTTAAAAGGGCAAAGGAGACCTCCATCTCCTGGAACAAAAAGAGAAAGTTGGCACAAAACAAAGCCCAATCTCTCAAAGATCAATCTCTCTCTGTAACATAGCACAAGAAGGTCTCCACTCAATTCAAACCAATCTCTCTCTGTAACAATATACACAAAATCATATCGAAGATCATTTCTCATAGAATCAAAGATACATTAAGTGAAATATCTTATAAGAGAAATTTGGGTTCCTTTAAGGTAGACAAATCCGCTAGGAAATCAACATAGCACAGGAAGGTCTCCACTCAATCCACACGCAACAACAGAAGGCCATTACATACAAAGTGGATCTCTCAAAGGCCTTTGATAGGGTAAACATGTTTTATATTAGACTGCTTCTAATACATTTGGGATTTTGACAATCCTTTGTCACTTTGGTGATGGAGTGCATCTCATCCACCTCCTTTTCTCTCCTCATCAATTGTTCATACACCTCCTTCTTCAAAGTTGAACGTGGTCTTTGACATGGATGCCCTTACTCCCCCACTATTGTTCTTGTTGGTGATTGAAAGTCTCAGCAGGATTGTCCACAATGAAGTCAACTCAGCCAACTTGAAAGGTATAAAAATTAGTCTAAACTTCTCCTTAACTTGTCTTCTCTCTGTAGATGATATTTTAATCTTTTATGAAGGAAATATCTCCTACATCTCCTCTCTCAAAGAGATTCTCCAAACCTTCTGCTTAGCCACTCGTATGCAAATAAACATAGAGAAATCCTCTCTCTATACATGAGGAATGACTGAAAATGAAAATCAACATATCTCCATAGTACATGGAGCTCCATCCATGGGAAACCTAGCGAGGATGAAATATTTGGGATTCTCTTTAAAGCCAAAACACTACAACAAAAAATATTGGCAATGGCTCTATGAAAAGGTGGAAAATTGACTGCTCTCATGGCATAACAGATGACTTTACTGTGTTGGAAGACCTTTTTTTAGTAAAATCCGTTTTAGAGGTTATCTCGATTTTCTAGACCTCTATGGATTGGGTCCCAAAGGGAATTCTTGAGAGAATTAGTCATCTCTCTTACTGCTTCCTCTGGTCCAGATCTGATGAAAATATATCCTTAGTCTTGGCTTAAAAAAAAAGGATATCAACCCCAAAATCTTTTGGGGGATGGAGATTAAAAAATATCCATCTATTTGAACAACCATTGGCTACAAAAAATGTTTGGGGGGTTATCTCGAGAACAGGGTTGTGGGCATGCATTATTAAAGAAAAATATTTTCCTTCGAACTCCATCATCGACTGGGTCAAGAGACCCCAAAAATCCTCCAAAAATGGAATCTTTGTTATATGGAAAGCCATCGTAAATGCATTCCCCTGAAACTGGCTTATATGGAAGGTTGGAGATGGTGCATATATTCTTATTGGAAAAGACCCATGTATCAAATGTAAAGGAAAACACATCCTCCCAAATCCTATTATTCAAGTCATGAATAACAAAAGTTTCTTCAATCTACAACAAATCTCCACAACGAACATTATCATTGGCACAACCCACTAGTTAAGTTGGCAAGAAATTGGACTTGATGAAGCACATGCACCTATTTGGAGGAACTACACTTATGCTTTGTGCACCGCCCTAGTCAATCTCAAAGATCAAAAGGAATCCCTTATTTGGCCATTCAATCCCTCTAGGAATTATGCTCCAAAGCACGATACACTACTTTAATCATGGAGCATATTAATGAACCTGCTCCCTAGTGGCGATCCACACTCTTGAAGCTAAAGCACCCAACAAAATCCAAAATGTTCATGTGGTTTCTTCACTGCCTCTTATCAAAAGTGGTTGCTCGAGGCCGGTGGCTTCTCGGAAATAACTTCAATTGAGCAAGCCCTTCAATATTGGTTCTCCTCCCTTGTCACCTCTCCATACAAAGCCCTCCCTCTAATTTCAATTTGGAACATTTGGGTTTCCCAGAATCATGCTAATTTTAATTTTGAGGATTTGAGCCCTCCCTCTCTTGATGTGCCCTATCTTCCCTGACTATCCTCCTATCCTTTCCACAATCCCCCACCCCCAAAAATTCTCCCCCCAATATAGACCATTCCAGCCCTGTGCATTCTTTGATGGTGCAGCTAAGGGATCCCCCTATAGGACAACAAGGGGTATCCTACATCTGGATGCTTCCACCTCAATCTTCTTTGCAACACATCTGGGGAAGTGTCCAACAACTTCAACGAGTTTATGGCAGTAAAACTCCTTAAAAAAACCTTATAAAAGAAATTGAAAGTGAAAGGAGGTTGATCAACCATAACAGTAGTTTGATCACAAGTAATTCGTAAACTAAAATAAAAAAAGGAGTAAGCTAAATACGCTACCTTTTGGATCCCGATGGGACGTCTTGGGCACTGGGCACCAGGCTCCAAAAGTAGAATGTGTTGATACTGAGAGGGGGGTGAATCAATATTAAGTACAATTTAAAAACCTTTTCAAATTATACTTAAACCATTCAATTATATCCAATGAGAAATGAACAATAGTATAAGAGTTACACCAATACACCATGCACAATATATGAGAAATAATCAATAGTTAGTGTTCAAGGGAAGTAATGACTTCCAAAGGTAGCTACAACTTCCAAATATAAAGGGAGGGATAAACCTCCAAGAGGATAATACAATCTACCAATATCAAGAGAGGGTTGACCTCTCCATCCTTTCCCCTTCCTTCCACCCAAAAATATATGAGAGATAATAAAACTTTACATTAAATCATCACCATCAACCAACCATCACATAGAGCCTGATAATGCTTCTTGAGACTTCTTTAACTTTTGTAACTCTTCAATTCTTGGAATACTCTGATCTTGTAGATAATATTACTCAATTTATTCTTTGAAAATCCTCCAAGTTTCACTCCTCGAATCCTCCCCAAAAAGAAGTTATAGAAAGAATGGAAGACTTTGTTCAATTCTAGTTTATTCAGGAGAGCTAACTTGTACAGAATGCCCCGCGCTCAATATTTAACATCAGATTCTGAAACTCTCACACAAGAAACTAAAGTTCGTACTCTTTCCAATGAAATTTGTCTCACTTAATTTGGATTCTCTATCAAGAATTTAGGACTTTTTTACCCGTAACACCTGCTTATGACTAGCTTCAGGACTAGTCAAAAACCCTATCTTCCACAGAGTGTATCTTCATAATTGTAGAGAATCAAGAGATGAAACTTTTACCACATGTACCTTGATATGTATTCTCAATACCATAGAAATTTCACCATTTGAATCATTCTATAAAAAATGTTATAGCGAAAATGGTAAGATGACCTGTAAATAACATACCATAGAACACATCACCAAAAGACTTCATCCTCCCTTGAAATCTGGCCTTATTTACTTATGATTTCCTCTAAAACTCTATTTGTGTATCAAATGAATGTATAATGATATTTATTTATACCATTTATTTCACTTCCTTTTAACATTAGGGCTGACCTGACACTTTCTTATTTTGTAATTCTTTTCTTTAATTATCTTCAAGGCCTGCATGTACTTCCTTCTTCAATTCACTTTGTCATCTTCAAAAATTCATTTCTCCTCAACCATGAGGATCCACGTGACGTGCCACCTACCACCGGAAACAACATGATGTATACTATCCATCCATGGGTTTTGTTTCTGCATGTACATTATCCTTCATGTCCAAATACCTTCATCAATCTTGTGTTCCAAAACCAATGACTAGGGTTGACATCAATGACAATAAGCAATATTCCAACAATCTCCCCCTTTGTCATTGATGGAAATGCTCATGCTCCCCCTATGATCATGATCCCAATTTCTCTCCCCCTTTGACATCAATGGCAAAGGGTAGGGCTTCTCCCCCAGATTTCAATGGCATAAGGTGACCTTCTTCTTTGGGGTTGCTCCCCCTGAACATGTGACACTCAATAATACTTCGTCCTTATTTTTGGTATTTGGGACTTTTTATTCCTTGGAATCCTTTTGTGTGGCTTCTATCTTCTCTATCTTCTTCATGTCTAGGATGTATATGTTGTTCGGTCTTCTTGTTGCAATTGCAACCAATCTTGTTGAGTTATTTTCTTTGATTTTACATTTTCGAGAGTCAAACGTAAGAGTGTATCCTCGATCACACATTTTACTAACACTGAGTATATTATGCTTCAAGTCTTCAACCAATAGGACATTCTTTGCTTTTACATTTTTTCTTCCAAGATCTACTACACCTTCTCCAAGTATTTTGGTAGATGAGTCATCTCCAAATGCAACATTGCCACCCTTTCTCTTCAAGTTGATGAATTTGTCTTGATCCCCAGTTATGTGTGAAGAACATCCACTGTCTATGTACCATTCATCTTCTTCTTTACATTCTTCAACGGTTAATTTTATTCGAAAATCTTCATTGTTTGGAATCTCTTTCCTTCTCCATACCATGGTTGGCATAGGGAAATCCTCATTCATATATCTGCAATCTCGTGCTTTGTGACCAAGATAATTACATTTGTAGCATACAACATTTTTGTCCATCAATGGAGAAAATGAATTATAACTTCTGTTCACAAATCCATGATTATTTCCATATCTTCTATTTACACTATTCATGTTTCTTGCGTATTTGTTCCTTTCATTGATTCTGCAATTAATTGCCTTATGTCGATATTTTTTGCAAGTATAACAATGACCAAGAAAGAAATTTTGATACCTTGGAGTAAGTGGCCTTCTTTGTGATGTAGTCCATATGGGTTCATGATCTACTCTTCTGTAGTTTCCTTCATACTTATTGAAGCTTCTTTGATTCCTGAAGGTAGGAGGTCTTCTTGGATATTCATCTCTTTTGTAATCATTCATTCTTTCTGGTATTCTAGTCCACTTCTCATCAACTGTCTGTGTAGCTCTTTCTTCAACCTTCTTGTTGGTATTTGCATCTTCTTTGTATGAAGTTTCACCCATGCATCAAAGATGTCTTAAGTCTTTTGGCACTTGAGAGTCTCTTAAGTTCTTCCTCAATGAGACAACTTCTTGTTCAAGTTTCTCACAATCTTCTTCTTTCTTCATCATTTGGACATTCCTTACTTCTCCTATTCTTCTTTCTTCTTCAAGGAGTGTTTTCAAGGAAATGTTTTCTTCTTTTCATTTCTCAAAGTCTTCTAATTGTTTCTTCAAGCTTACAACTATCTTTTCACAACTACCCAATTCACTTCTTAGTTTTCTATGCGTGTTTTTGAACTTGCTATTTTCAATCTCAACATGCTTCAATTTTTTAAGATTCTCATCTTCTTGTTGAATAATTTCTTCTTCATGATTTTATTTTTCTTCATTGGACTTTTCTTCTTCAGTGTCATGTCTTTCAATCCTTGGATGAGGATATTCAAATTCAACATGTCCTACTCCTTCACAATTAAAGCAAAAGAACTGACCTCTATTTGCTTCTTTGAAATCTGAGATGTTGTAATTTGCTTCAACTTCTTCTTCTTCTTCTTCTTCTTCTTCTGCTTCTTCCCTTGCATAAAGGTCGTGTAGCTTGTCCCAAATCTCTTTTGATGATGCACATGATCCCACCTTGGATTTCAATGAATGTTTCAATCCATCCACGATGGTATCTGTTGCCAATTTGTTGTTCCTTTTTGCTTCCTTATGAGTTGTAGTCTTTGGTTTCTTCAAAGCATTGTATCCTGAAGCAACTGAGAACCAAACATCTACCCCAAGAGATTTCAAGTAAGTTTCCATTCTATTACTCCAATATTCAAAATTGCTTCCATCAAATGGTGGAATCCCATTTGGAATTTGGTCTTCCATTTCTTCTTGGGATCTTCCTTCCAATGGTTAAACTGTAATGAATGTAACCCGCTCTAATACCAATTGTTGATACTGAGAGGGAGGTGAATCAATATCAAGTACAATTTAAAAACCTTTTCAACTTATACTTAAACCATTCAATTACATCCAATGATAAATGAACAAAAGTATAAGAGTTACACCAATACACCACAATACACCATGCACAATATATGAGAAATAATCAATAGTTATTGTTCAAGGGAAGTAATGACTTCCAAAGGTAGCTACAGCTTCTAAATATAAAGGGAGGTATAAACCTACAAGAGGAAGATACAATCCTCCAATATCAAGAGAGGGTTGACTTCTCCATCCTTGCCCCTTCATTCCACCCAAGAATATATGAGAGATAATAAAACTTTACATTAAATCATCACCATCAACCAACCATCACATAGAGCTTGATAATGCTTCCTAAGACTTCTTCAACTTCTGTAATTATTCAATTATTGGAATACTTCGATCCTGTAGATAATAATACTCAATGTATTCTCTGAAACTCCTCCAAGTTTCACTCCTTGAATCCTCCCCAAAAAGCAGTTATAGAAAGAATAGTAGACTTTGTTCAATTCTGGTTTATTCAGGAGAGAGAACTTGTACAGAATGCCCCGCGCTCAATATTTAAGTCCATACTCTTTCCAATGAAATTGGTCTCACTTCATTTGGATTCTCTATGAAGAAGTTATGACTATTTTACCTAGAACACCTGTTTATGACTAGCTTCAGGACTTGTCAAAAACCCTATTTTCCACAGAGTGTATCTCCATAATTATAGTGAATCAAGAGATGAAACTTTTACCACTGGTACCTTGATATGTCTTCTCAATATCATAGCAATTTCACCATCTGAATCATTCTATAAAAAAAGTTATAGAGAAAATGGTAAGATGACCTGTAAATAACATACCTTAGAACACATCACCAAAAGACTTCATCCTCCCTTGAAATCTGACCTTTTTTACTTCTGATTTCCTCTTAAATTCGACTTGTGTATCAAATGAATGTATAATGATATTTATTTATACCATTTATGTCACTTCCTTTTAACATTAGGGTTGACCTGACACTTTATTATTTTGTAATTCTTTTCTTTAATTATCTTCAGGGCCTACATGTACTTCCTTCTTCAATTCACTTTTTCATCTTCAAAAATTCATTTCTCCTCAACCATGAGGATCCACGTGACGTGCAACCTACCACCTGAAACAACCTGATGGATTATCCATCCATGGGTTTTGTTTCTGCATGTACATTGTCCTTCATGTCTAAATACCTTCATTAATCTTGTGGTCCAAAACCAATGACTAGGGTTGACATCAATGACAACAACCAATCTTCTAATAGAACGCCCAGCGGACCCCATATCCCTCCGCCGCCTAGCACCACGTTCTGCCCCTCCGCCGCCCAGCTCCCCGTTCCACCCCTCCGCCGCCCAACTCCCTGTTCCACCCCTCCGCCCAATATATTGTACGTTCCCAACCATAAGAATGTACGTGTGTAGCTGACGGTTACATGTGCATAGCCATTAGTTGTATGTGAGCTGGAATGCAGGCTGTCGTCGTACGACCATGATTCTCGATGTGTTTTTCGTTAAATCTTGTCTTTCCTCGTCAATCTTGTCTCGATTCCGACTCCTCCTTTCCAAATACGGGAACAGTAGTTTGATCGCATGGCCTGATCCCATAGACGTTTCTCTAGTGCATACCCTTTTTTTTCTTATTTTATATTTTTAATAATTTGTCATTTAGTTTCAACCCATCAATATTAAAAACATTAGAATATTGGCATTATCATGTGGTCTACAGGATTACTTGGGCATCAATTTAGTTTAGTTAGTCCAAAGAGCATAGATTAATCATAGTCAAAGAGTTTTACGAGTTGGAAAGGGTTGTTTACCTGACTAGAATATGTCAAGTTTGTATGTTCAAAGAGTTTAGATATTTAAAATAATCATAGTTAAGAGTTTTAACAACTAAGATTATTAATAAACGATATTTAACTTAGGTTATGTAAGTTGAATAATACCAAATAGGGAAAGTTTGAATTTTAGTTTTCAATATGTTTTGGAAAGATTTTTTATCCCATCATATGTTAACAGACTTGCATTTAAGTTATACAGTTTTACACTTATGTTACACAATTTTGAGGATGTAATTTATTGGCTTAAACTTTTTGCCATGTAAACATAATTATATATTAATAATAAATAATTTTTCTATTGAAAAAGTTGAATAATAACCAGTTTCAAGACTTTAGATAATTAATAAATGAGACTCAATTTAAGTAAAGTAATTTAAGAAAACTTTCAGACACTTAGATTACGTTGTACCATTCTCATATGGTGATCTACTATTAAGTAAATATGTGTATTAATAGGACAACAATAACGCCTTTAGATGGTTGACGGTTAAGTAATTTAAGAAAACCTTCGAACCTTTGAATTGCATTGCACATTTTCCTTAGATGGTTGACGGTTAAGTAATTTAAGAAAACCTTCGAACCCTTAAATTGCATTGCACATTTTCATATGGTGGTTTATTATTCAGTGGTAGTAAATGAAATTTTAAGAACTCCTACAATTAGAGATGAATCTTTATAATATATAGGAAAAATTGAAGGCTATGTAAATCTTGGTGAATCTTTATCGTAATATAATATGTAAATTTTGGCGAATTTTTCATTAAATTATAAAATCATATAACGGGGTCCGGGTGAAACGAAGCGTTGGGTGGCGGAGGAGTATTTTTGTTGACTGTCGGCTGGACGTTCTATAGGATGGAGCCCGGTGCCTGAAACGTCTCATCAAGCTCCAAAAGGTAGCATCTTTAACTTACTCCATATTTTTTTTTATTGTCGGTTGAACGTTCTACGAGATGGAGCCCGGTTCCCGAGACATCCCATCGAGCTCCAAAAGGTAGCAACTTTAGCTTACTCCTATAAATATACTTTCTCCACAGGAGTTCAGAGTTCAGATTAAATAAGGCTCTGCAACCAAAGCAATTTTCCTATGTAATCGTATGCAACTTTCTTTGTAAGGTTTTATAACGTTCATCACTGTGTCTTTATTTACTGCTTCATCATTGTGATACTTGTAACTTGCCAAGTGAAACTTGTTAATGAAGAGATATCATGCTAATGGTCTTATATCTGAGTTTACTGGTTGATACAGGGCATTGCTAAGATAATGACTTGGTGTTTTGGTTGAGACATGGCATAGTTAATATAATGACTTGGGTTCAAACTTGAATATTGTTGCAATGTCAACTAAACATAAATGTTCTACCATTCTTAGTCTTTGTCCGTGAAAATTATAACATGTTCAATAGAAATGTATATAACCAAAGTCGAATAAGTTGTTACTCTTTAATAAATTGATATAGAATGGGTTTTTGGGGTTATGATAACAAAGTCGAATAAGTTGTTACTCTTTAATTAATCGATATAGAATGTGTTTTTGGGGTTATGATAACACCCTCATTTAGATTATCATATGATGGAATGATTTTCCTAGACCATCATATGATGGTATGGTTTTCCTAATACTCTGGGAATTTTTATTATTATATTCACAATGACATATAATGATAATGACTTTCATAAAAGATTTCATTCCTATATCCATAGGATGATACTGATTTTTTTATCGAGATCAACAATATTAGGTCTCATCATTTCTATATCCATAGGATGATACTGACTTTTTTATCCAGATCAACAATATTAGGTCTCATCATTTCATGATGATGAGAGTGTTTTTTAAAATCAAAGGGATATGTTTATGACCAACATTTTTTAATATGTATTTTAAATTTTTAGTATTTATCTTATATTTTTGTATATTTTTCTCTTTAAAGAAAGGTAGAAACATCAATAGAATCAAAGTCAACATTATTATAATTTTGTGTTATTAGAAGGTTAAATGTAAGTTTTTTAACATAATTGTATTGTTTGGGCTTTCTTTCTTGCTTATTTGGTGCTTCCTTTAGGGTGCTTCCTTTAGGGATATGTTTATGACCTACATACTCCAACATTTTTCTTTAGCATTTGTCTTATATTTTTCTTTAAAACAAGGGTAAAAACACCAATAGAATCATAGTTAACATCATCATAATTGTGATACAAGGTTAAATGTAACTTTTCTAAAATTATTAGATTGTTAGGTTTGCTTTCTTTGTTGTTTATTTGGCTTTTTCTTTAAAGATATGTTTAAGACCAACATCTTAGAACATGTTTCTTTAGCATTTTATCTTATATTTTTGTCTAATTTTTGTTTTTTACAATGAGGGTAGAAACACCAATAATATCAAAGTCTCCATCACCATAATTGTGTTACTAGAGGGTTAAATGTAACTTATCTAACATTATTTAGATTGTTGGTTTTACTTTTTTTGTTGCTTATTTAGCTATTAGTTTGTTATTTAAACTTATAACACTGTTTTTCTTTTTGTGCATTATCTATATAAAATACATTGGCTATTTCCATTAGAATGAAATATATAGTGTCAATTTCATCCAACATACATTAATGTGGCATAAAAAAACTTTGTAAAAATAAAATATAACATTTTAATTTCTTCCAAGATATATGAATGCGACATAGAAAAACCTTGTAAAATTAAATTATAATATTTTGGTTTTAAATATCCTTAAAAACAATGTTGTAACACTTAAAAATATAAAACATTAAAAAAAAATAACAAGTTAACCCATTAATATTTTTACAAAATCTCTTCAAAGTCAATAAAATATAGAAGTACACTTTGGTTATTAGTTCATTTTTGTATATTATTTATATATAAAAAATGGTTCATTTTGTTTTCCTTTATTGATATTGAATCTCTAATATTTTTCATAATTGTTTGGAGGTTTAAAGTGTTAGTTTTTTAAGGCTCTTAGAAGTGCAAAAACTTAGAGTAAAATTCTTAGAGGTGCAATGAGATGAAGGATAGAAATTTCTTTTAAAAAGTATATAATTTTTTAGTAAATCTTATTAGTCCTTAATATTCAAATTGAAAAATGTGTGGTGATATTTGAGTAAAAATATTCAAAATTTGAGGATTTTGTATAGTTTCTATAAAATTTTGGTCATTTTTAAGGTTAAATAATATTATCTTACAGGATTTTGGTGAACCATTATTTGAAACAAATGGAAATGGACAAATCCATTTTTGAGAAAAAGCCTGGAAAACTAGTCTATTGGTGAAATTTAGCCCTTCAAACATTTTTTGGTCTTTGAGGTCATTGCTAGTGGGAAATGTTTTAAGGATGCATATTTATTATACTTCTTATGGCTTGGAAACCTTGGTGAATCATATTAATATTCAAATTCCAACCTTGAAATATTTGATGATATTTTTGTAAAAATATTCAAATTTGTAATGATTTTATTTTGTTTGTAGAATTTTTTTTGGTGATTTTTTAAAGTACAATAATTTTATCTTATAAAATTCCACTTAAAAATTTTTGAAAAAAAAAATTGTTGAACTGATTTTTAATTTATTTTTGAAAAAACTAACAAAATGGAAAATTTTGGTCTCTAAATCTTCTATATATATAAATATATATAATAACCTTCTCGATTCTACCTTCCATGAATGGAAAATATATAAGATAATTAGTTTTTCAATAATGATAAATTTTCTACATTTTTGTATTTAAGAAAAATAGTAAACAATTGAAATGAACATAATCATCTTGATTGTTTTTATTTTGTATTTTAAAAATAAAAATAAAAAACATATTACTCATAAGGTATGAGGCTTGGGATCTTGCAGAGTTGTCCATTGGAGAAAAATATGAAGTTTTGTAGTAGTTGAACAACATCCTTGGACAACATGGCATTGTAGTTTTGGTTGAGTAAATGAAATCTTTTTCTCTTATTCTATGTCATGGACACTAAAATAAACCATTAATTTAGATTAATAGCATAAAAAATATCACCTTCGTAAGGTTTGTTGTCCACTTTCACTTCCGTTTTAAATAGGGGTTTTGAAGAAGTGATTGTATTAAGGATTTTGTTGCACATGTAAGTCAAATACCCTTTATTAAGAATGGTTGTGAGCTAAACAACATAGACTAATTACTTGTGGGACAAGCAAGCACACAAGTATTATTGCATAAACATAAAGAAATAGAGAATGTTGTAATGTTCCCAAGTCAATTTTTTCGCTTGGAACACTAACTGACCATTGATTATCTTATGTTTGTGTGTTTGTTTGTAGGTTAACTTCTTAAGTTCGGCCTTAGGGTTTAGATTCAATTATCAAGCATAGATCTGAAGATATAACCAATGGAAATACAAGATATGAATAGTACACAAGATATGGAGCCAAACAACATAGATCTGACCTTTATTAATATGATAAGAAAGAACTTGATACAAAGAGGATGCAGATCTGGAATAACATCAGATAGCTCCAGAATATAAGATATGAGCTGCTACAAAATGCTCCCGATAAGAAGATACTAGCCTCCAAAGGATGAATACAATATGAAGACCAATATAGAAGAACCAGGGTGTAGTTCAAATCCCCTTGGCTGATGGCATGTCCTCTTGAGAAGTTGAGAAGATCCAAAGTTTCGGCCTAGCTGAAGGAAGGCTCCAAATAACATCAAACTCCACAGAATGATAGATCGGGGAAAGTATAATCCCTCCCTGAAATCTCAAGCCAAGATACCAAGATCTATGCCTCCAAACTGTTGAATCCTCAATCAAGACTGCGTCCTCCTGAATATTGTCAAGCTCAATATTTCATCCTTGATGAAGGAGGCCTCCAAATGCCTTGAAACTCCCTAGAAAGATAGATCAAGCCACTACAAGTCACTAGGTGAAGTCTCCGGGTTAGATCTGAAGTATAACCCCTCCAAATTGAGTAGATCTGAATCACAATAACACCCTCCTTCTCTCCAAAACGTGTCAATGCTCTAGGAAATCAATCTACAAGAGTAACCCTCTCAAAATGTACTAGATCTGATGATTGAGGCCCTGCAATAAGAACCCAAGTGCTAGAATATCCAAAATCCTTGTCAAGCTCCTAGATCGAACTTCTCTCCAAAGTATGATGCGCCCCTTTATTGGAAACCCTCAAGGCTATGGCATGTTTCTCTTCAGGATGAGTGATGGTACCTGTGAATGTTGTAGAATGGTGTGGGAGGAGTATTGCATCCCCGAGACCAAGCTTGGAACAATATGGGTGGAATATTTCACCACCGAATTGTTCTCTAGGGTTTGTATTCTCAAAACCCTCAAAATTGTGTGCTCAAGAGCTCAATAGAAAAATGCATAATAATCCAAGATGAGTGAGAGGGGCGCCCTAAGATTTCCTTTATACCTCCTTTCTATTCTTTTGTTGAGTTAAGTTAACCCCTAGGTTCAACTCCTAACTCAACCTCAAGCACTCTAATCCTTCAGTGAGTTAATTTTTTACTTTTTCCAAGTCAACTTCAAATTATAACATTGAGTTTAGCTAACTTCTCCCCATGTTGCATGAGACTATAGTCTAGTGGGAATGACTAGACTACTGAGTCTCTCCAAACCTCTTTATCAAGAGGTGGGGGACATTACAAATGAATTCATTGAAATCACAAATTAAATTAGGATACCATTTATACATAAAAACAGGGAGGGAAAAAACAATACTCATATATTAGTCCAATGGAAAGGAATGAACATGAGTAGTGACACTTAGGGAGAATGGTTGGGATGAAAACAATCTCCAACACCCTCCTTATAAAGTGTCTTGTTATTTCTTGAAATCTTTTAAATTTAGAGTTGCTATTAAGTTCTTTTCAATTTACTAGAGAATAATAACATAAGAAGGATCACTGAGAGAAACAAAATCACAAGGTACACAACTTTTTATCCTGGGAAACCCTCATGGGGGAGAAAACTCAGCAAAACTTCATCAATAATAGATTTCCAATACAATGCCAATACTAAAGACCAAACCACTAAAGAATATCCAAGACTGAGCATGCGCCTCTCTCTCATTCCTCAATAATAGATTGCCAATACAATTCCAAGACTAAAGACCAAACCACTAAAGAATATCAAAGACTGAGCATGCGTCTCTCTCTCCTTCTTATAACTACAACAACCTCCAAAATATGCGCACTAAAAGTGTGTCTAAGTGAGTGAGTAAGTGAGGCACCCTCCTCACTTATTTATACTAGTTGTGGAGCACTAGGGTTATGTCTTTTCACCAAGCAGGGTCGAATTCTTCAACTAGTGGTTAAAACCACTTTATTAATCCCTAGGGGTCGACTTTACAAAAAACAACTTGTAACTATGGTTTGATAAATACATAAAAGGGGATTTGGTATTATACAAGACCTGGCATGGTCAATCCACAAAAGGGATTTGATCTGTATAATAATAACTCAATTATGATTAGAATATTCGTCAAAGTTACAATATTTCAACACTCCCCCTTAACAAGAAGGGTATTCCACTGACATAACTCAATACAACATCATCAAGAGAGAGAGAGAGTGCAATAACATCATCAACATCTAGAACATTGACTGGCATATCTACAAATCATCAAAAAAATTTCTCATCATCAATAACATCATCGTTCACAACATGGAGTTGGAGTAGCATCATCATCATCATCATCAACATGGAGCTGAAGTAGCATCATCATTATCATCTTCAACATGAAGTTGAAGTAGCATCATCATCTATAGCATGAAGCTAGAATAAAAATATCACCAACATGAGGTCGGTACACTATCATCAACAACACGAGGTTGGTACAACAACATCATCAACACGAGGCTGAGACAACAACATCATCAACACAAGGCTGAGATAAAAACAACATCATCATCATATGGCAACATAATGAGGCAGGTGCAACAACAACATTTTGTGGTACTTTGACAAACCGTCCTTGCCGGACCTTCAGGATCTATCGAGGAATAAAAAGATTCCCTAGGATATAAAATCCTAACGGAGCTACCACGTGGTACTATGATAGACCATCCTTAGCAGATCTTCGGGATCTTCATGTGCCTTGCGGGACACTAGTTGTCTGATCCACGATGGTCATCCAAACTAGGGTTTCTTCAAAGAAACCTTTGCACACATGCAATCCCGAAACTCTCTCCTTCGCTACCTCTGATTTCTCCATCGCAAACTCACTAATAGATCACATACTCACATATAAGATATTCAATAGAATGTGTGTGTGAATGCACTTATGAGTGACTTCTTTAGGTGTATATATAATTTTTCAAAGTAACCACTTTCCTAACTTTAGGGTTTCTTGAACTTTCTTGTTACAACCACTTTACCCTTTCATTAATGACTTGCAACCAAGTAGAGGCTTCTTAACCCATTACATATGTTGACATCAATGACAACCAATTGTCCAACATTTTCTTTTGGACCCATCAATTCTTATTTATTCCTCACACGCAAAAACTAAATTGTTTTAGGAAGTATTTGTCATGAGGAACAACCTTGTATCCAAATTCCACACCATAGATAGATACAATGTAGGTAGTTAGAGAGATGTTAAATTTTAGATCATGGTGACAATTTACAACACGCAGATATGAAACCCTAACAACTAAAACAAAATACCTAGGGAAATCTCAAAATATCAAATATAATCTATGCTATAAACTGAAATAAATCACACTAGAAAATATAAACAGTAAGAGATAATTGGACTGTCAAATAGTGACTCAAACTTGTTATTGCTCTCTCAATAACTCTGAAAGAAAACTTAGTTGGTATCTACAAAAAATCACTTCTACTCATTGAAGCTGCAAAAATGAATTGATGAAAACTACTCCCTAAGACTTACATTCATAAGAGAAGTAGAGGAAAAAGGGTTACAATCAATTGATGTGTAGAATAATGTTTCTTGCTTGCTTGAGAAGGAATTCCTAGATTAGAGCACCCAAGGGTAAACATGCACTACCATTACTATGGAAAATCCCCCAAGTGTAATAATGACCAAGCCATGCACTACCTCATTTAACTGTCATATTTGACTTGATCACACCAAAATAGAAAATACACTAAAAATGAATAATCAGACAAAACTATAACTTAAATGTTCTAGAAATAAGAAGATTTATAATGGGAAATTCTAGATCTAGTGCATGCATGACATCCATGCATCATATTATGTTTTACTAGAGCACAACCAATTTGCCTCTAGGAGGCTTACTAGTGTGCCCTCAACTTGTTGCTACAACCTGCTATAAGGACATTGTTGCTACAGGTTGCTTTAGGTATGGTGGGGAGGAAATTTCAAAGCAACAGTGAGATATTATAACACTCCCTGTTTGTGAGGAAAATGTTCTCAACCAACCCAAGCCTCTCCCATGGAATATCAACATGTCAATCTAAAGGAACATACCTCAAGACCATTGTTCTCTTCTAAACTGTCTTTGATGAAATGGTACCAAATATTGATGCTCTTGGAACAATCATGAAACACTAGATTCTTAGAAATCTTGATGCAACTATTATTATCACAATAGATCATTGTAGCCTCCAATATCTAATTGGTCAACTCTACAATCAACTTGCAAACCCATATAGCCTCACGATTAGAAAAACTAGATACCATATACTCTACCTTTGTCAAACTAAATTCCACTACTACTTTCTTATTGTTGAACCAAGATATCATACTTTAGCCTACATTGAAACAAAACCTTGAAGTAATCTTCCTACCACCTGCAAGTGATAATCCACAAAACCATGTAGCATCAAATCACCATCCCCGAGTGATTTTCAAGTATTGAAGCATATGTTTTGAAACAACCCATCGAATATGCCATGGATCAACCATTAATTATCTCAAATCATTTATTGTGAAACAAATACTAGGTCTAGTATTCATCGGATGCATAAGGGAATGTAACACCCCTGGCCCCTAACTGCTCTTTTTAAGGGGCGGAGCATCATAATTTCGTCTTTTCCTTAACTATCTCATCTCAAATCATCCCTTCGAGATGATTTATTCTCTTCCTCTTACTCGTATATTTCTAATGACTCCTACCAGGTGCTAAACCGACCCTTGGTTTAGATCTTGCAGCTTTCTGAAGTTCTTCTGCATTCATTAGTTGAGGGCCACGTGACATCCACGTGGCTTCATCTCGTCCATACCATCTCTAGGCTCCTACCTCTCATAGGGAAGGTCCATCCATCAATCTATCCAATGATTGTCTTATCCCTCGTCTAACACATAGTTCTCCCGAAGCATGAACTCCAAACTCATAGATCAGACGACTGAGACTCATCTCAGGTCAATGGCCTTCGTTGCTTCGCAACTTTGGACTTCAAACTTTTTGACCACTCCCAAATCACAATTCTCTCGAAGCACGAAATCCGAATTCACAAATCGGATGGTCGAGAGGGTCCCAAAAGGATCCATAGATCCACTGTCCAGATCACTTTGCGACTTCAAATTTCGGAAGATTCACCTCTTTAACGATGAACATGCCTCATTCGTCGGACCCACGAAGTCTGAAGGACTCAAGGGATTAACTCTCGCTTTCCTTCTCCCGATCCAACGATCGTGAAGGAATTCGTCTCCTCCCAAACTATTCTCGTCCGTTTGTCTTCCAAACAAAAGGATCTTCCCTTTCGATACTTGGATCTCATTATCCTTCCTGAGCTTCGTTAGCTCTGAAAGACTTAGGCACCGACGCACACTTTATGCTCTTCCTCCTGAGCTTGATATTTGTAAATATCTCCCACGCACCCCTGCACTCGTTCACCAAACTTTGGAACTTAAGAGGTTCTCGGCCTCAACCCGCCTCATAGAGACTTTGTGCATACCTGCACTACATCTCCTGAGCTTAATAGACTTCGTCCTCCCGGAGACTCGGGGCAACTGGGAGTGTCGACGTGCACACGTGAAAACCATGCCCAAGGTTGATGAACTCACAGTCCACTTATTTTAACTTAAGCCACCACAAGGCTCAGGCATTTACATGTACAAATCAGACAATTCCATGCTTGCTTAAATACACAATTTAAACAAGAATAAAGAGATACAGTATAACCATTAAGAAAACATGCACATCCTTGAGTCATTCATAGGATATCCAACTTTATTACATAGTTACAGCTCAATTACACCGGGTATGAGAATACTTATTTATTACAGGTTGCGGCCAACTAACTGACTGTGGGTGTGTGCCTTTCCACCCAACCATAGGCTCAGAGGCATTCATTCTTAGCACTCTAGCCACCCCCATGCCAAGCCATGATATCACTAGAGAATTTACGCCATCTCTCAGAGACACTCTCTCTGTCACAGTGACCCCGCGAGGTTTATCAAATGCTTCCTCGACATCAAGCTCGTGTTTTGGTTCTTCAGGTCGTGTTCTCTGCATTCTCTTTTCCTCTGTATTGTCTTTGGTTCACGCATCCCCTTTACGATCTTTTTTTCTCTCGTCTCGTGTCTCCTCTCTTTTTGGTATCTTACCTTTTTTATTTTGGAAGGTTTCCGACATATCCTGTTCCTTCTGTCAGAAAGAAGCTCAGGTCTGTAGGTTTTTGTGGTACTTCGGGCTAACAACCCATTTTTCCATTCATGAGGGTGGTTGATTATTCAACCACCAGTCCTTTCCTTCATTAACTAATTTCTTTCCTCTGTAGATATCATGGCTTGTACTTCAAGGATTCACCCCCCAACAGTCAGTTATGGGCAATTTAACAATAATACATTTACATCGTCCACATGACTTAGCATGGTAATCCTATCTTATGATTAATTACAAGCTGGGGGAAACAGGGTGTTACAATTCCCTCCCCCTTAAATGAACATCGTCCTTGGTGTTCTTTCTCAGAAACACTTGTCATGCCTTTCTCATTCAGCCACTTTAGAAGTCTTGACCTTCGTCCTCGGTGAGGTCCTTTCTCAGAATCTTAGTCTTCATCACATGACTTCAATAATTCTTGGACAACAAGCACATTAATCACAATTTTATGTGAAAACATCTTATTGTTGTTCAAAATTCAAGAGGAAAATTTCATAATCTAGCACAATACTTATCTGTGCAGTTCGTGGGTTTGCATCCACATGACTGTCTTGTTATCCAGGCTCATTGTTTTTCCCGGACATACCCATTGTGTGCATGATCCCAATTAATAGTTTACAAGAACTATCAGAGTCTCCTCTCCCTTACGGTTACTCACCCTCCAGGCCCAGGCTCATGTATCCCCTTCTCTACTATACAGTTTCTCGGGTGATCCATCTTGCCTTTCCAAGGATTTCTTGCACAGGAAGAATTTCAGAGACTTCATCGAGCCTTACAGTTGAGGCGTCCCTCAAACTTCCTCTGCCGAGGCGTCCCTCCGGCTTGTGTTACCTCAACACAACATATTCCAGGCGATCATGACTTACCACGGGGTGCTCATGCCTCAACAGTGGCCTCATTCATGCTTTTCAACTTGATAACCTTCATTTGTCCTCCCTGGACAAACCTTTTCTTCTAACCTGTATCCTAGTATACATAAATTAATGAGACATCATCATAAATTATGAATTTCAAAATTTTATTGCAAATCTATCACCTACAGATTTCCAATTCCACATTTTGTTTTTCCAGATTTGTTCCACACAGGGAACAGATTCACAAGCATGGGACTTTCTTCCCCATAGCAGTTTAGCTCAGCAGGCAATTGGTCTTCCTTATGATCTTACAATACTGCCATATCCAAGACTCTTTCTTCCTGCAAGTCAACTTTCATCAGCCAAACAAATCATTAGTTTTCATGCACACTATATTTTCATACAATGCATACTAATAGTCCAAGTCTTTTTCATCTATTACAGGTATATAAAGAAAAAGGGAAACATTATTATTATGTAAGCATCATGTCAACATACTAAATTTTCCAAGTGCAGATCAAATATTAAATGACTTTAATCAATGTGCCAATGTTCATGGCCACATTCATGTTAATGTTTATGTCGTTATTATAGTTCTTTTCATTTCAATAGATAATAGCATCATAAGAACAAGATCACTGAGAAATACACATTCACAAGAGACATAGCATTTATCCTGGGAAACCCTCTAGGGGAAGAAAACCCAACAAAACTTCCTTATCATAAATAGCTTAAACAATGTTCAAGAGATAACTCAAACCAATACAGAAAGTC
>ML841265.1:65843-88388 GCA_009831015.1 Picea engelmannii | reverse complement strand
TGAAGTAGCGTCATCATCATCATCTTCAACATGAAGTTGAAGTAGCATCATCATCTTCAACATGAAGCTGAAGTAGTATCATCATCATCATCATCTTCAACATGAAGCTGAAGTAGCATCATCATCATCTTCAACATGAAGCTGAAGTAGCATCATCATCATCTTCAACATGAAGCTGAAGTATCATCATCATCATCTTCAGCATAAAGTTGGAATAACAACATCACCAACACAAGGGTGGTACTCCAACATCAATAGCACGAGGTTGGTACAACAACATCATCAACATCATCATCACGAGGCTGAGATACCAACATCATCAACACGAGGTTGAGATAACATCATCACAGCATGAGGCTGGAGCAACAACATCATCACAACACGAGGCTGGAGCAACAACATTATCACAGCATGAGGCTGGAGCAACATCATCATCATCATCATAGGGCAACCAAATGAGGCAGGTGTAACAACAACATTTTGTGGTACTCTGACAGTCCCTAGTGATCTTCCCAGGAATCAAAAGATTCCCTAGGATATAAAATCCTAACGGAGCTACCACGTGGTACTCTGACAGACCGTCCTTACCAGACCTTTGGGATCTTCCCAGGAATCATAAGATTCCCTAGGATTATAAAAATCCTAACAGAGCTACCACTACTGACCACAGTTGGCATATACATGCACAGGTACTCTGACAGACCGTCCTTACCAGACCTTCAGGATGTGTCCAGGAATGATCAATCCCCTAGGATATAAAATCCTAACTGAGCTACCTGTTGTTGGTCAGGATACCATAGTATCATCAACATCACTCCCCCTTTCGAGGGAGGTCCTTTCAGACTATACCAAGCTTGTCTCGAAAGTATTTAAACTTTACACGAGACAGAGGCTTGGTCCACGCATCTGTAACCTACTCATCTGTGCCAACATATTGGAGCTCTACAACTCCTCTCTGCATCATATCATGAATGTAGTGATACCGGATCTATGTGCTTCGACTTATCATGGCACATAGGGTTCTCCGTCATTTTTATGCAACTCTAGTTATCACATAGAATCACGGTTGCTTCCATCTCCACATCAGATAGACCTGTCAACAACTTCCGAAGCCATATGGCTTCACAATTGGCGGAACATGCAACAATGTATTCCGCTTCTGCTGTGTTGAGAGCAATACTAGATTTCTTCCTTCTCTGTCATGAAGTCATGGCTGACCCCAGATTGAAACAACATCCTGAAGTGCTCTTTCTATAAGAAACACTTTCAACCCAATCTGAATCTGTATAACCAAACAATCTGAAGTTATGATCTCCAGTATAACTGAGACCAAAGTCCAACGTACCCTTAAGGTATCTCATCACATGTTTTGCAGCAACAAGGTGAACACGTCTGGGCTCTACCAGGTATTGACTCAAAGTGTTCACAACAAAACATATATCTGGCCTGGTATTTGTTAGATATATCAACGAACCAATAATCTGTCTGTACAGAGTAGCATCAATCAATTTTGACGAAGTATCAACCAGGAGCTTCAACTTTGTTTCCATGGGTGTGTTCATGTATTTACATTCTAAAATGTCAAATCTTTTTTGTATTTCAACTGCATACTTCCCTTGGTTAAGGAAGATCTTCTCTGGGCTCTGCCAAACTTCAAGACCTAAGAAATAATGCATCAAGCCTAGGTCTTTCATCTCAAATTCTGTAGTGAGCTTCTTCTTACAATCCGTGATGAGCTTTTCTTTTGCCGTCAAGAATAAATCATCCAGATACAACAACAATATAATTGGCTCATCATTCATAACCGTGAAGTAAAGGTTAGAATCAACTTTACTCTTGGTAAAGCCCAAGCTCGTTAGGAGACTATCAATTCTGCCATATCAAGCTCTGGGAGCTTGCTTCAATCTGTACAAAGCTTTCTTCAATCTGTAGACATGAGTTTTCTATCTTCAACTTTATACCAAATTTTCACATCTCATTGTACCAACCTAGTACACTTGCTCAGCTTCAACTTAGTATGCACAATCATGTGCTAGCTCTATGTGATTTTTGCAAAGCACTATCTGTCTCACTATCTGAGAGTATGTCCTCTACTCTCTCTGCAACTCTTCCTCTGGAACTGGGATTCTGCACTTGCAACTGCTCTGAAGCTGAGAATGGCTGCTCCATTCTCACTTTGACTGCTGAAATCTGAGCATAACTCCTCTACTTCATCACGACAACAACTTCATCTTAAACTGAGAGTGGCTCAATAACTGATACTGAAGATAGCACTTGTCCTTTCATGGAGGCAACTCTATTTGCTATTGTAGTCATGTTTCCATCGCTCGACTAATATACTGCACCAACTGCCACTCAATTTTAAATATGGGGATTGCTCCCCCTGCATCTCATACTGTATATGAATCATGGTTGTTCTAGTTGTCTTCATGAATACTGGAACTATTTCTTCAATTACTGGAGTAAGTGTCTCATTATAGTCTTCTCCCTCTTGTTGGGAGAGTCCTCTGGACACAATTCAGTCTTTGTACATCTGCAACATGCTTGATCTGTTAGATCAATCTTCGAAGTCAACACTGACTTCCCTTCTAGTCTCACGAAAAAATCCATATCCCAGTCTTTTTGACTGGCTTCCTTCTCTATCACTGAAACAAGGGAATCTTCCCAGGAGATTTCATATCTCCTAGAAGTCTCTGAAGCTACGGTCTAGTCTTCTTATGGCATCTGTGTCCCAGTCCTGGAAGATGTCTCTTCATCTGATCTTTTCTGAGATTAGGCTTACTCTGAATCTTGATTTCTTCTCAGTCTACAAGGACTTACTAGATATACTTGGTGTTGAATACGAAGTCTTAATATGGAAAGCTGAGTCATACTTCAAACGAGTTCAACTTCATGTCAAGGTGGCTTCATTTTAAACACATGTCAGTACATACCTCTGACAGTATCTTGCTAGGGTAAGGTGCATTAGGACAATAACACAACAATCCCAACACTTCACATAAACTTTCACTGCAATTGGTACTGTAGCTGCAACATCAACTTAGGGTTTTATGAGGAAACCCTAATTTTCAACTTTTAAATTTTGGAATTCTGATCCAGGGACTAGATGCACTGGGCTGAGGCGAGTAGGCTAGAGTTGTTTGTTTTAAGAAATTTCAAGTTTTACCCCGTGAAACTTGACCTGCGCCATTTCTGGATTGGTACTTCTGGTACTGGTTTTGGTTTCCTGGTTTTTCTAGTTTTTTAGTACCAGCCAATACTAGGGCTTGACTTTCCAAAGGCTCTGGCCATTGAAAAGGGCGCTCAAGGTGTCGATGAGTTTGCTAGGCTAGGGCACACTTCCCTAGATGGTTTTTAGGCTGAAATTCTCTTCCAATAAAAATCCCTAATTTTTGTTTTTGGTTACCCAGTGAAAGGTGGTCTATTAAGTCAAGCTCTGAAACCATGTTAATTTTAGAGCTGCTATTAAGTTCTTTTCAATTTACTAGACAATAATAGCATAAGCAGGATCACTGAAAGAAACACAATCATAAGGTACACAACATTTATCCTGGGAAACCCTCATGGGGGAGAAAACCCAACAAAAACTTCCTTAATATAGATTGCCAATACAATGGCAAGATAATAAACCAAACACTAAAGAATATCCAACACTGAGCAATGTGCCTCTCTCTCTTTCTCTTCCGATAATTGCAACTTCCTTCAAACTTGCGCACTAGATGAGTGACTTGAGTGAGTGATAGAATGAGGCGCCATCCTCTCTTATTTATACTAGCTGACAGGCGCTAGGGTTATATTTCTTCACCAAGCAGGGCCGACTTCTTCAACTAGTGGTTAAAACCACTTTAATTAGCCCTAGTGGCCGACTTTACTAACAACACCATATAACTATGGTTTGACCAATCCAGAAAAGGAGATTTGGTCTTATACAAAGCTCGACATGATCAATCCACAAAAGGGGATTTGGCCTTATACAAAGCCCGACATGATCAATCCACAAAAGGGGATTTGGCCTTATACAAAGCCCGACATGATCAATCCACAAAAGGGGATTTGATCTATATAAAAATAACTCAATTATAATTAGAATATTCTTCGTAGTTACAATATTTCAACAAATCCTTGTCTTCCATGCTTTGAAGTTCGAAGCCCCTTCTAACTTGTTTTCTGACTTCATAGAGTAAGTCGTGACTACTTTGACTTGGTCAACCTTTGAATTTGACCAAAAACTCAAACTTGACGACTTGGCTTGCTGAGAGTACCAAGAGGTGCGCTAGGCTAGGGCGCACTGGTCTATCCATGAATTAGGTCAAGCTCTTCACTTAAGGTGCTTCAACAAGAGGGTTAGGGTTTTGTTGCTGCAACAAAAACTTTGACTGCAACTGCAACTGTAACTGAGCAAATCCTCCCAATCTATCTTCCAGTGGTTAGACTGTCCGAATATAGTGTGGGCCCATAACCTGTTAGAAAAGTAAGTGTGCTTGTTTCACCATAGACAATATAACAATATTGTCACCCAACCATAGGCCGAAGCCACCCCCGAGCACCTTAACCTTGACAGAGAATAATTCCGGAAGAAAACCCTAGAACCAATAGCCAATCAATATAGCGTACCTCTCTCTAGAGCTGGTGCTCAAGGCAGAAAGTCCAAACCATAACCAAGAGAAAGTCCAAGCCTAAAACCGAAAATACAAGTTGCAGTAGCTGCAGCTACAATCCAAACTTGCGCACTTACTAAATTTTTGTAGTTGCGAGCTGTGTGTGTCCAAATGTGCTTTGGCATCCTGTATTTATACTGCTCTTTCTTAGCTGTCTAGGCCGACTTCTCTTTCTGGAGGCTAGAAACTCAATATTAATTATTCTCTTTAGCCGGCTTGTCTTCTAGGGTTATGTCCAAGGCTTTTATGGTTTCTCTTGCTTCCTGGAATATTCTAGTCTTGTTAAGGTTACACATGGAGGTTAATACCTCCCGCAGCGACCAAAATTTCAACACCTCATGGGCAAGTTGATGAGCTTTGTGGGCTTATGTTGGGGTTTCACACCCACAAAGAGGAATAAAATATTCTAATTAATTGTTGAGTTTAGAAGGGGTTGCTAAACTCACTCATAAGACTCTTATATAAGGAGAGGAGAGATTGTGACAAATCTCATTGTGTCATTATGGAGTTAGCATAAGTGAGGGTGCACTTGTGCTAGGAGCTTGGAAATTTCAGCAAGGGAAATTCTGCAATTATGACAAATCTGGCCTAGGGTTTCTTGGAGGATTTTCTATTTCTGTTTCAGCCAATGAATGCTTATTTTCTAGCCAAGAGAGGACACATGTGTGAGGGAGGAGGAGGGGTTGAGCCACACGTGTGAGGGAGACAACTCACACGTGTGAGTAGAATTATACGAACAATCCGTATAGTCACACGTGTGTCAGTCCGTATGTGTGGAGAGGCAGAACAATGCACATGTGCGAGTGTTTTGGGCAGGTACAACAGCCCGTAACATTGACGTCAACAGGCCGTATAGGTGGCTGCAACAGATTTGTGGTCAGAGGAATATTTCCGGGAAATTTTGCTGAGGTTGGTTTGCTGATTTTGGTTTTTCAGAGGACAAGGTTGTCCTCTGTTTTTGGTGAATTTGTATCAGTAGGGAGGGCTGGTTTTTCCCTCGGAAAATTTCTGAAATTGACATTTACAGAAGCTAAAATTTTGTGTCTCAAGTGTTTGGATGATTTATCTCAGATCTTGATGTTTCTTCTGTTGTAATTTTTTGTCATAATTTCAATGTAAAATTGTTTAGTGATAACAACTAGGGTTTACTGTTGGATTGCTTGGAATTAGAGCTAAGGCTTTGAAAAAAGAGAGGGAGTCATCTAGTGAGACTCACTTGTCGCTGCAAGTACAAGAAGTTGTTGTTGCAAATTTTTTGTTTTGTTCTGGGTAGGTGTTTGCACAAATTTCCACCCTCCAATTGAGCTGATATGACTTGTTATTACAGCAATGAAAACTTGGCTAATTTAAGGAGTAGGGCCCCAATTGTCACTGACCAAACCCCTCTCCATTTGGGCTAGTGCTTGCTAGCCTTTGGAGGGAGTCCCTAGGCACAATGAAGCGCCTTGCTGGCTGATCTAAGGTCTGATTTCTGCGTTCAAAACTAAAAATCAGCGAGCTGTTTGTTTTGGACAACATGTAAAAGCGGTCCAAAATAGTGAGAAAATTGATCTTATTCGCTTGGAGGGAACTTGCAGAGTTAGCATAGTGATAATAGACTGGAAAAAAGATGAAAGCTATTCAAAACTATCGGAATTAATCATAATAAATAGTTCAGAAAATGACATATCAGATTACAAAATTACCATAATACCGCGAAGAAAATAGGTTTGAATGACAAACACACACTTCTTTATTTATGAAGCTTACAAGAGAGCTGATTGCAACACACTTGACAAGCCTACAATCGGTACAATGACTACTTTTCCTAAAGAGGAGCCACTAGACTAGAGAAAGAGAGAGAAGAATGAGAGACACTATGCTGTTGCTGCAAGAACCAGATTATCCTCATGCCTTGCCTGCACGTAAATGGCTTAAATGCATACCCTTGTTTTCAGGGAGGTTGGAAAAATTAGTTGAGGATCACTTGGCTAAATTTTTGCAAGTGGTGGGCGATTTTAATGTGGAACCTGAAGATGTGGTGATGAGGATGTTTGTGTTGGTCCTCGAGTGGGAGGCACAAGCATATGGTACAAGTCCCTTCCGGATGCTTCCATTGATGGATGGGATTCCTTCCAGGAGAAATTCACTAAAAGATGGGAAAACACACATGACATTTTCTTCTTATGCACAATTTTTTCAATTATTAAAAAACATGAAAGTGAAATTGTTTGTCAATTTTACGCTCATTTTTTCAAATTTTACAATCGAATTCCTTATAGAGTGAGGCGTAATGAAACTGTTGCTTTAATGTATTATCTTGAGGCATTTGATGGTATTTTTCGTGGTTTTCTCAGGAATGAAGAACCTCAAAGTCTGGAGGAAGCGCAAGCTGCCACTGTCTAGTTAGAAAGAAATCATCTTGCAACTTGTGAACTCCCTCCGATCCATGTCCCAGACCAACTAGTGAAGGTAACTCCACTTGATGATCTTCAACCATTGGTTGTTACAGAAGTGCAAGAAGTCTGTGTTATTGAAGATGAACCACAACTTGCATCGTGTCAAGTTCCTAGAGATGAACAGGAGGGTGATAGTGCAATTTTAGATGATATGGAACTAATGGCTGCACCATTTCAGTCACATACAGAATTCCAAGAAGATGAAGGTGAAGAATTAAATACTCAAGAGTGTTCATTGTTTCCTCCCATTAGTGAAGATGACAAACTTAAAGAGGATGAAAAGTTTCAAGAGGAAGAACCACAGGTTAACCAAGTAGAGATCAATCGACAGGGGATTTCATCTGTTCCCATCTTAGAAGAGGCTTCATCCTTGCCTTGCACAACAGTGGTTCAAGAACAACTTGATCCAATACCATTACAGCAGGAGGAGCCACTTTTGGCTCAACCAGAGGATGATGTCCCTTACACTTTGCATACTATTCTGCATCCCGAGGTTGTTCTTCAGGATCCTGAGATTGATTAGAGTTTGGATATCAGAGTTCACCATGACCCAGTTGAGCTCACAATGATGGAGGTATTTCAACAAGTAGATGCTAAGAGTTTCAACTCTCATGCGTTCATGCTTATTACTGTTGAAATACCATGTTCTAAGTTCCAACTAGCCTTCAGTCTACTGGCATCATTCAGTGATGGCTTCACCAACAAGTACATCAAGGCAATTTTGGGTCATATGAGATTTCATGGTGGGTCCCTTTGGAAGGTTGACTTTGTTGATCTCTCTTGTTAGACTGATCATTTGGCTACATGGTTACATTGGTCCTTTGAGTATGATGATTTAATCATGGCAGCTTTGAGGTAATGTTTTTTTGGGTCTAGGGTAGTTGTCTTTCCTTTCCACATTGTCATTTCAATATTTCGTTCTTGCTAATTTTTACAGTTTTAGTACCGCAATCTACTTTTTCCTTGCAACGTCTTTTCCCTTTGGTTATCTACTTCAGCTTTTGCATAAGTGTCGCTGATTTTTTTGCCTACTTATATCAGTATGTGGTCATGTCTGGTGTGTCTTTCTTTTCTTGAATTAATGGTTGTCCACTAGTGTTGTCTATCAATTAGAGTGGGCCTGGATGGGGGGTCCATTTTTCATTGTTCCCAAAACATTGAGCCTTTAGGATGGGTAGTTTGAGGAGACATAGGAGTGTATTGAGTCATCTTATGTCTTGTCTCCCCATCTCTTATCATTAAGTCCTATGTTTTGAGTTGGTCATCCCCCCCCATCCAACATAGGGATATGGTACTTGGTTCTTTCATCTTGATCTTCTTGAGTTATCCCTTCACACTGAGGGAAGAGAGACATCATGGCTCTTCTTATCAGTAAGTCATCTTGTATCGACTTCGACACATTATCTACAGATGACCAAGAAGTAGAGACCTTGGTAGCTGTTAGCCTCATTGGCGGTTATTTTGCATCCGACAAGGCCGAGTATCATTGGGCCTTGATTGGATGATCTGTGTCACCGTTCGACTTCAAAACATCTTTCACAGTGTCAGGGTGTGCTCGTACCTTAGGAACCATTGACATTATTGGTGGTGTTCTTTCGCACTTCACCGGTGTTTATATTATTGACATATGATGAAGTGACTCTCTCCCTTGTGTCGACATCAACACATTTTCCACGGGGAGGAATGTACATTGTTGGGTGGTAGCAGGTAGCGGATTTGCATGAGACCCCTTGGTTTTCAGTTTTCAGTGGGAGGATTATATGCTTTGACTCCATGGCCCATTGGACAGACTTTGGTACTACAGGTTAGCTTATAGGTTTTTCTTCTTCAGCTTACATGGCCTCTTCTCCTTCCACACAGTTATAGGGGTATTTTTGGAACACATTTTTTTAGTTCTCACAGGGCATCAATTTGATTGTATGTACACAACGATTCTTATGGTTCTCGACATCCCACAGGGGGATCTCGTCCCCTTGAGTCGCCATTGTTAACCCTTAGATTTTCACCCTTGAAAATCTTGAGGGTTAAGAGCCAGCATGTAGGATTTTGGCCGACATACTGAGATTTCCCTAGAGTTTAGCACTTATGTTGAGTAGGAGGTTGGTTCCCACACGAGGCAGGTACATGATCAATACATGGTTGCCTGGTTCAGAGTCAGAGTCTACTTGGTTTCCATACATTTTGAGAGAGGTGGATACATACAGCAAGTGTTGCTATTTTCTAGGAGACACAGTTTGAGTGGGTCTCTTGGCAGTTTGAGGTAGCTTGGAGCATACAGTATGAGTCCTTGCAGGATCCTAGGCCCGATGACACTCTTCCGGGCGACATGCAAAAACTTTCTATTTTTAGCAGGTTTTGCTCTAGGCCCCAGATTCAGATTTTGAGAGCGCAATATTGATCCTTAAGACATCTAGAGTTTTTTGGACCTTTTCCGGGAAGATATGGCCCAGATTGCTATTTTTAGCAAGTCGAGCACCAGGGCTTGCAGGTCGGATCCCTTGCAGGAAGACGAGATCAATGAGTATAAAGTCAAGTGCATTCAGACAACTTTCTATTTTTAGCTGGTTGAGCAACGGGGCTCGCATGTCGATTCTAATTACGGATTCAGATTCCTTGCAAAAAATCGAATTAAATGAGTATAATATCATGGACATGCGAGGACTTTCTATTTTTAGCAATGTCTATTTTTAGCAGTAGACACATGATGGTGCTCGCCCAGTCATGCCGAACATTTGTGGAGAGTTTGGGTCAGTTTCGACAAGTTTCATATTTTTGGGACCAAATGGATATTTTTAGTAGCTGCTATATTTAGCAGGTCCATTCATCATCCATGTAGTGCCAAGTGGCATCCTTAGAGGTCGACATGTGGTAGCTCCACGAAATGATGTGGCATCCACCTAAGCTAGGGCGCATATTTCCAAATATTCGAGCGTGTGATAATTAATTAATGATGGGATAAGGGGTCACATGAGTTTAGCCGTATAGTCTCCCTCATGCTTGAGTTAAACTGAGCTTCACTCATGTGGCAGCTAAATATATCGTTCACCTACCCCCTCACTCCAGTTGATTTGGGCGCTTTTCTCACTCTCACTTAACTCGCCACTCACTCCATTCATGCGTCCTTAAACTAGTATGGCACACTCATTATCCTCTCGCCATGCGCATTTACTCCTCTCCATGCATTCAAACTCACACTCACACTCACTTATCTCACTTCTCCTTCCACATCCAGTCATATTTTGCTTTTTGCCTTTTCACATGCTTCCATCATGTGCCTAGTTCCTATTGTTATCCTCCTCATGTGTTCTCTCTTCTCCTCTTGGGATGTGCGCCCTCACTAGCTATATATTGGAGGCTTGCCATTGGTTATTTCGTTGGTTCTTGTAGTAGCAACATAGTGTCTCTCTCATTCTCTTCTCTTTTTCTCTAGTCTAGTGGCTCCTCTTTGAGCAAAGTAGCCGTTGTACCGGTTGTAGGCTTGCTAAGTGTGGTGTAATCAACTCTCTTGTAAGCAGATCAATAAAGAAGTGTGTGTCTATCATTCAAACCTCTTTTCTTGGCGGTATTATGGTAATTTTGTAATCTGATATGTCATTTTCTGAACTATTTATCATGGTTAATTTCGATCATTTTGAATAGTTTTCATATTCTTTCCAGTCTATCATCATTCTGCTAACCCTGCAGGTTCCCTCCAAGCGTATAAGATAGATTTTCTCACTATTTTGGATCGCTTTCACACACTGTCCAAGACAAAACAACTTGCTGATTTTTAGTTTTGAATGCAGAAATTAGACTGTAGATCAGCCAACAAGGCACATCATTGTGCCCAGGGACTCCCCCCAGAGGCTAGCAAACACTAGCCCAAACGGAGAGGGGTTTGGTCAGTGACAATTGGGGTTCTACTCCTTTAATTAGCTAAGTTTTTACTGCTGTCCTGACTCCTAACACATATATCAACTCAGAATTGGAGGGTGAAAATTTGTGCTAACAGTAGGTCACCATGGTGAACACTTTGAAGATTGAGGATAGGTTGTAGGGGCAACTAACTTCCAGGCTTGGAAGGAAATGATTCTTCTTCTGTTGAAGAATGACCTCAAAGAGTATGTTGAGGGTGTGGTTGCAAGTCCTACTGATCCACAGGAATTGGCAGCTCACAAGAAGAAATGAATGCCAAGCGAGTGTTGCTAGAATCCGTAAAGGATCACTTGATTCTTCACATTGTGGAGAAGACATCTACCAAGGAAATGTATCATGCTTTGGTGGGTTTATACCAAAACGGGAATACAGGTAGGAAGCTACATTTGAAGCACCAACTTCAAGTTATTAAGATGTCCAATGAAGATAACTTAGATCCGTGATTAGATTGCAGTCGTTAGTGTGACAGTAGAAGGTGCTAAGTTGGTGAATGTAGCGTTGAGAGGTCTTCCCAGGTCTTGGGAACCATTTTTGTAGGATATATCTACATGAGAGACGATGCTTGGGTTTGATAGACTATGGACTGATTGTATCCAAGAGGAGACTCGGTTAGAGTCCAGGGATGGCTTGAGCCTTGGATGGCTTGGTGAAGAGTAGCAATGATGAGAACCAGGCCCTAGCAACCCGCACCAGGAAGGGAAGAAGAGGTTCTCCAGGTAGAAGGAGTTCTCTCGAGATAGAAGTGTTATCCCCAATTTCTAGGGATAACTAAGTAGATGATGTCTCGAGGCCCTCAGGTTGCAGACATGGAGTACCGAGAGACAAATGACTGACATCGTCCACATGCACAGACAGGGACCCGCTTCACCATGACATTTCCTAGATTCGTGACGATGGCATCCACCACATCAACTTGCTTTCAGAAGACGATGGGTCTTGCTCCATGAGGTACAAGGTAAGTGTTGTGGTAAGTGTCACTTTAATATTTGAGGCATTTGAGTATGTTGCATTTAAATCTGCTTTTGATTGTAGAACGTTTGCTTGGAAGTTATGCTCTTTGCCCTGTTTCACCTTGGTGGTTGACATTGTGCTGTAGTAAGTGGTCACCCTTAGGGATGTGTTTGCTACTGGGAGGTCTCCTTGACGAGTCATCGTTCCATTCCCATTCATACTTACCACTTTTCACACTTCTCCCCTGTTTCATTCCCTTATCTTTTGGGATTTTCGGGTGTATTGACCCAAGAAGGGATTGTACCTCATTTCACGAGAAGGAGCTGAAGGCCCAAAGGTTTGTAGTTGGAAAAAGATAAAAGCCAATCATAAATGTTCTAGATGCTCGCCCAAGGATCCCAAGGAGAATGAAATGTCTCTCATAAGAAACTGATGGGACCCGTAAAAAATAACAATATAAAAATGCCAACCAAGGTAGAGAGTGTGTGGGCAATGTTTTTCATGCTTAGGTAGAAGTCCCACACATTGTCTTCAACTTGGGGAAGCATAGTGTGACCGGGGTAGAGTCAAGGTAGGCAATGTTTTTTATGCTTAGGTAGAAGTCCCAGCTTGGCTTCATACTGGAAACATCTTAAATAACAAATGGCAATAAATGGGCTTGGAAAAATGATGGATTGAAAACGAAGGTGCAACACACCCTCTACAAAGGCACCCATTAATGAGACAATACGAACCCTTGTATGTCATGAAACCCATGCCCAAAGGTCTTACCCCCATCCACTTCATATTCTCCACATGACTTAGAGAGGTTTCCACCTAGTAAACACTCCTTGACTTAAGGACTGATTTACCCAATAGGTTACCTTGTCAACCCTCCCATACCTAAACTTGGCAAATTGCATAGGGTCTTTGAGCACTTCTTTAATTTGATGAGGTAGTTTTTGATGTACATGCTTAGATGGCTCTTATATTAAATGTGATTTTACTTGCTGTGATGCTTTGACTTGAGATCCTTGGAGGGTGTACTTGTCTGTCTTTGCAGGACCTTGTTGATGGACATTTTGGAGGAACAAGCCCAGCTTGGGCCTTCATTGGGGCAGGAAGCCCACTGGTTGGATGCCTTGGCCCAGACCTTGGGGAAGTATAGGAGATGAACGTTGCCTTTGGAAGCAAAGGGAGAGACCTTGGAGGATCTCACCTAGCCCTTGCAAACCCAACGATTTTCCAAGGCTAAAACGTCACTTGAGAGGGCTTGACGTCACCCCAGGGCTAGGGTTTTGGCGGTGATGATGTTGTCTTGATGGACACTTGACATTTTTGGAGGAGGAAGACCGTTTGCATCATAGAGATGAGCCTAGCGCATGAAGAAGGAGCCTTAAGAGGCCCAATGACCTCCTCCCTTTGCTCAACGACTTGCTGAAGTGTCAAAACGTCACCCTAGAGAGGGTTGATGTCACCTTTTAGGGTTTCTTGTGTGCATTTTTAAAGTTAAATTTAAATTTATTTTGTAAAGGGGCAAAATAAAGGGAGAACGGCTCCCTTATTTTGTGGTTTACCCTAATTTATGTGGATAAACATTTTTTCAGGAGTTTTGTATAAATAAGGATCATTTTCATTTCATTTTGACATAACTCTCTCACATGAGAAGAGCTACTTGGCTGAAATTTGCATCCCTCTTGGGTAGTATCACTCTCTCTCTCTCTCTCTCTTGCTATGGTTATCATTTTTCTTGTGGAGTAAAGTGGTGCGCTATTTCTTGGAGTCTCTTTCTCTTGCTATGGTGATGAAAATTCTTGGTAACTAGGGTTTTGTCTTGCATGCTCTTGGAATTGGTAAGGAAAATCTACATTTTGTTACCTCTTCTTTCCTGTTCCATGGTTGTTATTGGCTAGATCCTTGGAGGAATATAAGGGCATATACCCTCCACCAAGTTTTATCATTGTTGTTGGTTGAAAAGGCTATTGCAAAGGTTGCTAGGAGGAGTAAAAGGGATCCTCCTAGACTTTACCTTGTTAGGGTTACTTGCTCAAGGGAGTAAAAGGGCTTACACCCCTTGAGAAGTAGTAGGCCTAACCTAATACAAGAAGACTCCATAACCCATTTGGCAAGGCACTAATTATTTATTGCATTGGAGAAATAAATTACTTGCATTGGTAAACGTGATTTTGTAGGATATTGATCTTTTTCAAGTTGGAATCTTTTCTTGGTGCCTTAAGCTTGCTAAAGCAACTAGGGCGTTTTAGTTGGCCTAGTAGTTCTTGAGTTGTAATCAATCAAAAGCTACAGCCATTAGGGCTGTAGCGAAACATTCTCTATTTGTTACTTTTACTTGCATTGCAACCGTGGAAATTTGCTTGTAAGCCACTATTATCATTCTACCGCTTATTGGTTAACTTTTTGTCAGATTACTTGCTAATTTTCGTGGTTGAAACTTGCTTCTGTAGAAAATATTTGCTACAGCCACCTGGCCGTTACAATTATTCTCTGAAAACACTATCTAACAGCCCTCTTTCACTGTCAAAGTTTGTGCTTCAGTATTGGAAAGTTATCTATTGGTTTAGTGCTTCGTTCTCCAATAATTATTTGACAATTTTGATGGTTATTTGTGCAGTAATTAATTGATTTCATTGCTGATATATACATTTGTTTACTGCTGTAATTTAGGACAGCAAGCTTCGCTTGCTTGTCCATTGGAATATTGTGCTTGTATACTTGTTCTTCTCTTGTCTCGGGTAGGTATAACTATCTTTTGTAGGTGCTCAAGCATTTGGAAACCATTAACCATCACCAAGACTTGTTCCCAAGCCATCTTCCACTTTGTAGTTTGATCTATAGGGGCATCACCTTCCGTAACTCCATTTTCCATCTCATTTTCCCCCTAGGGTCATCTGGGATTCCTCCCTTGTGTAGGATTTATCTTTCACTAAAGCGAGGGGAGTACTTACCTAAGGTGACAGTGGGTAGGTATTCCCATAGTTCTCACCATCTTGTGGATTGGGTTGGGCTTTGCCCAATCTACAGTTTGTGCGATAACAAGAAGCATCTCTAGAACCGAGACAAAAGAAGGATCTTAGTAAGATTAGGTGTTTTGAATGTCATGATTATGGTCACTATGCTTCACAGTGTCCAAATCGGAAGAGAAAGAGAACAAGGCAGCAAGCATCAACAATAGAGGTTGATGAGGTTGCAGACAGGTTTCGGAGGGAGATCTTGTTGGTCTTTTCCCTTTCAGGTATAGTCTCCAGTAGTGGGACTTGGTTGGTGGATAGCGGAGCTTCATGCCATATGACAGGTGCACGAGAGTTGTTTGACAACTTCATAGAGATTGGCTAAGGCTTGTGTGTGGAGCTTGGTATGGGAACCAAGCATGTAGTATGAGGATCTGGTACATTGTCGTTCCGATCGGAGTTAGGTGAGGTGCTGAGCGTGTCAAATGTGTTATGGGTGCCAGAACTCAGGAGGAGTGTACTCTCAGTCTTAGAGATTGAGAAGAAGGGCTACCATATATTGTTTCAAGACGGACAACTGTTGTTTGTGCCCATAAGATCTAGCTTCAAATCAGCTATGGTTCTTGGAGTTAGAGAGGGAAACCTATATAGATTGAGGGGCCAACCTATGCATGCTATATGGCTAGCAGTAACAAAGAAATAGATGAGAAGGAGCAGGTAGCTCCACCAGTGGTACAGGCTCAGAGGGAGCCAAAGTTTAGAGGGAGTCAACCCTCATGATCTAGTAGGGAGGAGCAACCTCCCAGGACTGTTAAGAGGAAGTTGGACTTTAGGGGGAGTCAACAAGCTCAAAGGGAGCATCACTCATCCAGAGGAGGTCTACCTACAGGTACAGGTGGAAGAGAGGAATCTTCCAAGCATGTGTCATGGGTTGAGGAGGCCAGAAAGGAGGCTCTGAAACAGGAGGCTTCTAAGAGCAGTGTATTCTCCATGGAGGACCCATTTGTTACAACAAGATTTACTTCAGTGAATGAGGGAGCATCCAGTCAGGAGGACTGGACAACATGATTAGCTTCAGTGACCGAGGGAGCAGCCACTCAGAAGGATTGGAGTGCAACTGTGGTAGTAGATTCAATAGAGGAGACAGAGTCACTTCCAATGTGGGAGATAGAGGTACATCCAGATGTTGGAGGATGGAATATCTCCCTTGCTAAGAGGGAGTGTTGAAGCTTTTGTATCTTCGGGAGGTATCCTCGCTAGGGGCCATGGTGTCAGACATGTGGGAATCTTCGTTGGCACCAGATCAAGCTTTCGTTTTAGTGAAAACTTCCATGGAATGAGGCTAGGGCCTCATGGGAAAGTTGATGAGATTTGTGGGCTTGTGTTAAGGTTTCACACCCACAAAGAGGAACATAATATTCTAAAATATTCTGTTTCATCCATGGAAGGCTTCTTTTCCAACGAAGAGAGGACACATGTGTGAGGTGACACATGTGAGAGAGAAGGGGCTGAGCCGCACGTGTGAAGAGGAGATTGAGTCACACGTGTGAAATAGGCTGCACGTGTGAGGGAGATAGCTCGCACGTGTGAGCAGAACTGTACAGACAGTTCGTATAGTCATACGTTGACAGTCCACACGTGTGGGAGAGGCAGAACTATCTGCACGTGCGAGTGTTTTGGACAAGTACAACACTTCGTACCGTTGACATCAATGGGCGTAAGATTGATGTCAGCATACCGTACAGGTGGTTGCAACAGATTTGTGGGCAGAGGAATGTTTCTAGGAAATTTTGCTGAGGTTGTTTTGCTGATTTTGGTTTTTCAGTGGACAAGGTTTGTCCTCAGTTTTTGGTGAATTTGTATTAGCAGGGAGGGCTGGTTTTGCCCTAAAAAAACTTCTAAAATTGACATTTACAAAACAAAAATTTTTGTGTCTCAAGAGTGAGGATGATTTATCTTAGATCTTGATGTTTCCGCTGTTGTAATTTTTTGTCATAATTTCAGTATAAAATTGTTCAGTGATAAGTTATAACATCTAGGGGTTACTGTTGGATCACTAGGAAGTAATTTTCAGATCTAAAATTAGTCACATAGAGTTGCATGTGAAAATTAACAATAAGGTGAAGAAATTCCTAAGTATCCAATAAGATTTTGAGGATCCTCTTGTATTATTACAAGCCACGCATTATGACCGAAGTAAGGAGGAGCATGCACCTTTTTTTCATCTCTTTGGTAGTAAATGGTCTATTACTTCACAATTGTATGCTTGATTTTGGGGCCTCTGCCAATGTGATTTCTTTAAAGGTCACGAATGAATTGGGGTTGAAGATCACAAGACCTTATAGGAATGTTTGTGGGATTGATTTTAAAGCTATCAATGTGTGTGGTGTGATTAAAATTTTTAAGGTATGTCTTGCTATTTATCCCAAGGTTTCTCTTTCCATGGATGTTATAGTCATTGATGTGCCTGATGCTTGGGGAATGCTATTGTTTAGGAAATGGGATGCAACTTTGGGTGGTAGCCTCCATATGGAATTATTCTATGCAACCATCCAAATTGGAGATGGGAGCTATGTTACCTTGTATAACCATCCGGTAATTAGAAACCATGTGGAAGATTGAAGTAGTAGAAATGATTGGAGTGAGAATGGATTTGAAGGAAAATAGATATGTGATGAACCTTGTGAGACTTGTAAAGAATTAATAGATTCCTAGCTTCATCCTGATCCTTCTTGAGACTTAGCCATCCTTCTCTTTGCGCAAGAAGATTGTATTGATGATGTTGATGACATGGTGTGGGAAGAATACAAAGAGAAACTTATGAAGTATGAAGACAAAGATTGAGGCTCTCTTACAGTTTTGAACCAAGGTAATGAAGGGACCTTGTGTTTTTGTAAAGATGATTAGAAGAGAATTGCCTTGATTAAGTCCCACCCTCCTACTTTAGATCAAGGAAAGGGTACTCGAGAAGATAAAGGAATAGTTGATCTTAAAGTAAGGATGGAAAGTTTTCAACAAGGAAGACTAGTACTTATGTGGGACAAGAGAAAGGGAAAGCCAAATATGTGCAAGGATTTTGATTGCTTATGGCATGGCCCTTATAAGAATGAGAAGAAGTCTGGAGTGAGTTCCTTTTACTTATCCACACCCGAGGGAAGGAGATTACCATTACCCATTGATGAATCCCTTCTCAAACCCTATTATGCGAAAGGAACCTGACTTCTTAGGTTTAGAGTAGGGTAGTATTAGGTCATGTTGCGTGCCTGGATTTGATTGTATTTTCTTCTACTAATGTGCTTTATTGATATTGCTTATTTATTTATTCATGCATCCATGTTAGCTTAGTTTCTACATGTTATAAAAAAATGATTTATTGATAACTTCCACCTGCCCTTTACTACAAATGGATTTATGTTAGAATGTAGCAGGAATTTTTTTAGAGTGATGCAGGTTGCAGGTCTTGGAGTACCATAGATGCCGAGGTTCTCATGTGCTCTACGTTGAGCACATGTCCCCATGTTGGAGCCAGGTGTTACCCCCTCTCACCTACGGGTAACTAGAGGAGATCATGTCCCATGGCCCATATTGCAGAAAATGATTCTAGAGATTTTTATCAACATTCTTCACAGATAACGACCCCTCAGATGCCTCCACCCTCGTCATTGCCTAGATCATTCACTTGATGAACAGGTTCATCCGATGATGGTGGTCTTGTAATGTTCCTAAGCCGTTTCTTGCTTGGAAACTTAGGTTTTAGGTTGAGTTTTTTGGTTTATTGTTTGTTGTTTTGCAGATCTCCCTTCAAGGCTTGCGCTATGGAGCTTATATGGAGTTTATAGTGTGCAAGTGACAATAATACAATAATAAACACATCCAAATGACAATATACAAGAGATTCAACATAATGGAAAAACAACAACTTCAGGTCTAACCTTTATTTAGATAGTAGAAGATCCTGATACAATAGATCTGCAGATATGGAACAGTATAATTGAGATCTAGCAACAAAACTGATGATAACCTTGAAACAGGACCAAGAAGAGAAGATACAAGCCTCCAAAGGCCAACCAAACACCTGTAGGAAGATACAAGATTAATGTCTTTCCCTTCAATAGCTGGAACCCCTCTCCCAGGCTGAGTTGTGCACTTTCCTGTGGATGTAGCTTACCCAGATTTCGACCTTCCTCTTCTAGGCCTCCAAGTCCCTCCAAAATTGGTAGAACAGTATATCGGGGGAATACAAACCCCTTGGCAAAGTCTTTGGCTGATTAGAGGTGTTATGACACCTCAGAGTAATGAATCTCCCTGAGGCAGTGCGCCCTCCTTCACTAGAAATTGTGCCAAGCTCCAAATAAATCATATGCCAAGAAAACCCTCTCCAGAATGGGCTAGGCAAGGTGCCTTAGGCCCAACAATCAGATCCCAATGGGTTTTGGCCACCAAAACCTCCTCTCTCCAGATCGAATAGTTCTCCTTCAACAAGTGCACCCTCTTGCTAGAAAACCCCGGAAACTGCGCATTGCCTCTCTTCTCCACTGGATGAGTAAGCTGTAGCTGCTGTAGAATGGTGGGGGAGGAATATTGCACCTCCGTGACCAAGCTTGGACCAGGAGAGGTGGAATCTTTCACCACCGAGCTGATCTCTAGGGTTTGTTATCCCAAAACCCTCAAAACGTCTTTGGCTCTAGAGCTCAAGATGCAAAAGAGAAAATGTCAAGAATGAGGAGTGAGGCGCCCTCCTTTTTCCTTTATAGCCCTGTTCTAATTCTCAGTTGAGTTAGTTGACCACCTTCTAAGGTTAACTCTTTACTTTTCTTCATGTGGTCTTTTTTTCCACTTACTTTACCTTTTTCCCCAAAGTCACTTTTAAACTATAACATTGTGCTTAGGTGAACACTTTGGAGTCTTTTAGTCCCCATTTCTCATGAGACTATAGTCTAGTGGAGACATCTAGACTACTAAGTTTCTATAATCCTCTTATCAAGAGGTGGGGGATATTACAGGTCCAGTACACGCGGTACATTAATCATTGTTTGATATAAAGTGTTACATTTAATGTATTGGGAATTTAGATAAGGATCATGGGTTGAAGTGAAATAATGGATCATGATGCTTAGAATTTATGCTTTTTGCCTTGTTTCACCTTGGTGGCCATCATACGTATCGTAGTGTTGTTTTGTCACTCTCGGGGAAAAGGGGTACTATTGAGAAGTCTTGATAGGGGTAACGTACCATTCCCTTTCATACTTAACATTTTTCATCTTGATTCCTTCCATTGTCCTATCTTCTGGAAATGGTTGTTACATGTATTCCAAAAGGTTCGTGCCTTCATCCTCCTAGGAGAAGAAGGGGCTAGAATGCCCGAGGTTGATGTAGCTGGTAAGAAAAGAATGTAAATAAGATATTGTAAATTCAAATGCAAAAGAATAATGGGATATGAATGATAAATCAAAATCCAAGAATGGCTTGAGCTCTGCCCCCTCGCTATGAGGCGATCACCCCTAGTCCTAATGCACTGAATGCATATCAAATTAAAAGGACTAAATTGAATCGCAATGAAAATAAATGCATAAACTTGAAAATGGGACTTGCAAAAGAAATAAAAGAATATCAAAAGGCAAGAAAGGGGTTTGGAATACACACACTGTCAAGGAAAGGGTAACTCAAGCACCAAACACTCCCTCTCAAAGGCACTCATGGTGATGATCCCACACGTGGCCTTGCATGTCAATGACACCATGACCATGAAGTAAACCCCATGTCACATCATTCACGTATACTTACACTTTGATGGGTTTCTCGAGAACTACCCCTCTACTTGGGTATTGGCACACCTCAAGGCTGTTGGGAGTGGAAGCGGGAAGCAGGAGCGGGAGCGACAATTTTAAAATTTTTTCAGGAGCAGGAGTGTTTTTTATATAATACATAAAAATATATATATTTTGATGCATATATATAAAAAAAGCATGCAAAATGGCGAATTAATTGCAAAATACATGAAAACATAGATATAAGATCATTTAACTAATTGATTAGTGATGAGGATTAAAGAATCAACCATTTAGTACACATATAATATCAATCATAAACATTTGTCATCAATAGATTGTAATAGACAACATCAACCACAAAATGAAATAGACTCTAGAGCACCATATTTATTACCAAAGAGTTGTAAGATTCAGTCAATAGTTCAAATTTCAAAATTCAAACTTCAAAGGTAAATTGTCATATAATGTTCATAACTTCATTGTCTACGGAACAATGAAGTAATTCTCACAGAACATCCGGATGTACTTCTCCTTCAAGAAACCTTGGGGGAAGGGGTGGAGTTGAAAACAATCTCTCTTTGCTTTTACCAGATTGGAGCTTCATTACCTTGGACTCTATTGGGAGATCTGGAGGACTAGCTATTGGATGGAATTGTCGCACTATAAAAGTCCTTAACCATTGGGGTTTTGAATCTGGACTTGGGATCACAGTGTTCTCAAAAGAACTTGAGGACCCCCTCAATATTGTAAACATCTATGGCCCCTGTCACAACAGAGGCCCTTACTGAGACGCTGTCTTCAACAAGTCCTTCCTAAAAGAAAAACACTTAATCCTGGGAGGAGACTTAAATTTCTCTTTAGGCATTAAAGAAGTTTGGGGATCCCATGCGAGATCAGACTCCCTCTCGACCTACTTTACACAAAAACTGGATGAACACAATCTTCTGGATATTGAGCCGGTTAAATTCAAACCAACTTGGAGAAACAACAGAGTGGGAGAAGACAACATTGCAAAAAGTCTGGATCGTGTTTTGATAAAGGATACACTTCATGAAAATTCATTTCAACTGAAACAATGGATAGGACATGGGGGAATCTCGGATCATTACCCAATTTTCCTTGAACTAAGAACTGGATTGGATAAGCCATCCAATCCTTTCAAATTCAATAAAACCTGGCTCAGTGATGAAACTTTTTTAAAGTTGGTTAAGGAAAATTTGCAATACTATAACCCAGGAAGCAATGAGACAACAGGTCTACACTTTGTAAAAAACCTACACATTATCAAAGAGAAGACGAAGACCTGGGCACATCAAAAACTCCTAAAAGAGGATTTGGAATTGAAGGAACTAGAATCAACATTAAACCTTATTTCAGAAGATCAGGGTGGAGGATTTGATACAACAAATGCCAAACTAAGTCTGCTAAAATTGGAAGAAAGGAGAAACAAACTACTAAAGGAAAAAGAAGATACATGGAGATTAAAAAGCAGAGCCACCTGGCTGAAGAGTGGAGATGAGAACACAAAATTCTTCCAAGCATATGCAAAAGGCAGAAGGTGCGTAAACTCAATCTGGCAGTTAAAGGATCAAGACGATAAAAAGGAACATACCTTTGAAGGAATGACGAAAATTGGAAAAAAGTTATTCCAGGATCTCTACAAAGCAGAAAACAAGGCCATTATTGAAGAAGTTATTTGAATGGTACAATACTTTCCGAGCTTTACTAGTGAGGAAGATAATAGAATGCTTATGGAAAAGGTAACACTAGAAGAACTTAAGGCTGTATTGAATAGTTTTCAAAAGGACAAAAGCCCAGGACCAGATGGATGGACAATTGAGTTCTTCCTGGGCTTCTTTGATTC
>ML841265.1:47712-65743 GCA_009831015.1 Picea engelmannii | reverse complement strand
AGAAAGTAACATGACTGTTTGCTGTCCTAAAACAGCAAAAGAAGACAGCCAAACAGTTGAAACTTAGAGCCATACTAAGGTCAAGGACAGACCTTAGATGGCAGCCTCATAGGACCTCAGAATTTCAACACCCAACACTACACGTGGAGGAGGAGGCTTACTATACTTCTCAGACACACACTACTTTACTTTATCTTCTGGATTGGGAAATGGAACTAATAAATATGCGGAATTAATGAGCCTCATCAAACTTCTGATGGTTTTTTCCCTTGAAAAACACTGCAAAAAGTTATCAGTTTTTGGAGACTCAAAAAATGCAATAAACTGGATAAATGGAACTCAAAGATGCAATAATATCAGACTTGCCAATATTGTGGAAGACATAAAATGACTGCAGAATTTTTTTGACTTCTTTTTCTGTCAACATGTCTACAGGGAAAGGAATAAAGAAGCGGACAGTGCTTCAAAAAAGGGCACATACATGGAGATGGGCCACTGGAAGATCATAGAGTCCATAAACGAACAAACACAGGAACAACAAAGAACTTTTTTGTAAATGAATGTAATTCTACAAGATTTTGGATACAAAATCTATGAAGGATACTATGCAAACTGAGGACTGTACTCAGTACACTGTAGCATTACAGATTTTTTGGGAATGACTATGTAAAATCCCACGGGATGAAGAAGAAAGAACCACCCGATATGAAGTATGTAGACATACTATATCACGAGAATACACCAGAAGGGGTATCTACAAAATGTAATTTTGATTATCATAATGAAAATTACGCTTTTTTCTGAGGAAAAAAAAAAACTTCATTGTTTATGGAATAAGCCATAATAAAGAGTCAAGATAGTACTAAGTTCTAGAGACTACTTATAGAAAGGAAAAATAAAAAGAGATCTAATATATATTAACAAGTACTAAGTACTATGCTCTAAGTTATCCTCTTGCCATGAGAAACTTCTAGTTTCTTTTCCTGTGCTCTTTGAGTTTGAAGAAGAGGAGTAGGTGGAACTTGGAAGTGTTTGTGGAACAGAACCGGCGGCTGAATGGCCCCCACGTGACAATGGAGGTTGTGAAGATAAAGGAAAAATTGATGCATCTGGAACGTTGCTAGTGGATGGGGGTGGAAAGTCTCCTCCAAAAATATGATCACCATCATGATCACCCAAAAGTTCTGCGTCCAAGCGCTCTAAAACCATGGTTCCATCCTGACCAAAATATATTAGGGTATTTATCCTCAATGATTGCTCTTGTTGCCTTACAATTAACAACATTATCAGTGATGACTTGAATAACATTCTAGGGCCCAATCTCTTGAATGGTTTTAATCAAGGCATTTGCAATATTAATACATATCTTGTAGCAATCTGAGTAGTCATGGGTTGAAAGGAAGACCGCACCACTAGCAGACACACTGAGAATATTCATCAATGGCCTGCCTTTCACATTTTTCCAACCATTAGATACAATTGATACCTGATGTCGGTTCTGATCATTTGTAAATTTTCCTATAGCACCTTGGATTTTGGCTCTTTCCCTGTCAAGTCCCAAGGTTCTAGCTTTGTCATACTCGGGGCTCCTGTATCCTTTAGGTGCACCATTGATGACTTGTAGCATTTCATGCTAATATGATGAGCGAAGAACATTGAATGGTATACCACATGCATAGAGAAACCTAAATTTTTTTGCATCCACATCATCTCTACAACCTTTGTCAAGGAAATATGATAGTGTTTTATGCCCTGAAGGTGAAGGTGAGGATGCACTAGCATGGGGGGACGCAGATCGACCAATGAACATTCTTTGTGCACTTTCACGTTCAATCTTTGGTCTTTTGGATTTGTTTTGTGTTGCCTCCTCTCCCATTTAGTATTTGATTCTGTCTTCGGGTGGCACACTCACACAAGTTTTGACTCCTATACTCTTACCTTCATCCTAGTACATAGTCCCACACATATGATTTCTCACACGGATATAGGAACCTATGTATTTTGTATGACAATGGTGACATGTAAATTTGGTGGTTCCACCCCCTTTACCCCCCCCAAGCCTTGTGACATACTTCCACAGAGGTGTGTACTTCTCTTTGGATTTTTGGGGATCATGATCATCACAATCATTTTCATTATCTTCATCCCCTTCCATTCCTTCCTCCTCTCCTGGTCTGTGTTGTCCACTTCTATTTCTTTGTCACTATCCTGGTTATTTCGACGTGAACTTCCCACCACCACCATCAAAATAAAAAATGGAATCAAAATGACATACCACATTGACATCATCATCATGATTGTTGAACCTTGATAATAACTTGCTACCTGCAATAGAATGATGGAGGAGAAATGGGAAAGAGTAGGAGAAGAAAACATTCAAATATTCAACATAGCATAATATACTAGTTTACAACAAATGGATTTTATTTATTTTTAAACAAGAAACAAGAACGGGCTTAAGTGCCTACCTCTTTATCTCTCTAATGGTGGTTGAATATGACTATGGTAGCCTTCAATCTCCCTTCTAAGCTCTCACAAATCGAAGCCTTCAATCTTTCTTCCAAGCTCTCCAATCTCCCTATGGAAGCCTTCAATATTCCTTCCAAGTTCTCCAATCCCTTCCAAGCTCTCAAATCTCCCTTCATTCTCCTTCAATCTTCCCTCAATCCCATCAAGAACTAGCAAGAACCCTCTCAAAACCCTGCTAGCAAAGATGAGTTTATGATTAAATTTTAGAAAAATAACATGTTCTCACTTAACCTTGAAAGTTGGGTTAGTTTGGTGATGATTATAGGTATAATTGGAGTTTGCAACAATGCTTACTTTTACCACCTAGCTCCAAATTCGAATTTCTTCTTCAACCATTGAAGATTTGTCATGGATTTGGATCATATCAACTATCTTGGATGTGGAAAGAATCTTGGACTATAGACAAGATTCATGTGATTTGTTTAGAATTATTAGCAAAGATCTTGTACTCATTTACTAGTTGGTTTTTAGTTGTTACTTATTAGTAAATGGTTGTAACCACATGAGAGAAAAGTGGATCTGAATTTATTAGTTGCTTATCCTAATCTCAAAGAAAACTCATGTATAAATAAGAGTGCCTTCTCCATTCCAAGAGGAGGACTCTTGGAGCAAATGTCCAATTCATGATGGAGTGAATAAAACATTTCAGGATCTTCTCTTATATGGATTGTAAGTATGTAATTTTATTGTGTTTTGTGATTTGATTAACTTCTATGATGTCATAGTTGAATTCCTCGCCATGAATTCTCAGGAGAAAGAGCTTGCTCCATGAGAGCATGGTGGTTTTTTATTTTATTTATGTAATTTTATCTTGTAGTTAGTTTTCTTCATTAAATACAAGCATGGCGTGTTTCTTTTCGACAATAATGGTGTGACGGTTTAAATTGCTTGCTTTTACTTTGAAGATTTGTTTGCTTAATTTGCTTCTGCCTTTACTTTATTTTCATGCTTTTGAATTCTGTCCAAGTGTGTTAACGGTTGTGTGTCGGTTGTTTCTGGAAATTTTAGGAAGTTGTTATTCTTGAGATCTTGAAAGAGCTGCCAAGCCATAAGACTCGATTCTACGACTATGATATTTATGGATTAGGTTTTATATCACAAGATTTGTTTGATTTGGTTTTATGCTTGGTAAAGCTACGAGAGTTGTTAAGTCTTAACTCTTGGAAATGATTTATCAAGTGAATTGCATTTTGAATTTAATAGGATTAGTTTAGCTACCTAGTCTTGCACATACAGTGCCAATGTCTCACAAGCTTACGAACTCCTTGATAGATAATTTAATGATCAACAATTTAAGTAATTAAATTGCTCGACAACAACTTTGTGAGCAATGATTGGTTGGATACTAAGGTGTGTGGATCTGTCCTTGTGGGAGTGAGTCTCATTGAAGCTTGTAGAGAAGGTATGATGTTCTATCATGATTGAAGTGGATTCTTCTAGCTTTGTAGAGGCATAGGAGTTACAAGTTGCAGATTCAGAGGGAGTTGATTGGTGTTATAGAAAATGCTTTTCTTGTAAAGAGGGAATGTTAGTTGTTGGGGTTTCTCTTAAGTGTTTTCACTTTGCTATGAGAACGCTAGATCTCCTAGGCCCTTGGTGATGCTTCATGGACATATGGTTGGACTAATTTTGGTGGATGCTTGACCTTTCTTAGAGTACTAGCATAGAACCCTTACCTCGGAGGCTTCTACCTTGATTGACATGATGATTAACCGCTTGGGTGCACACAATTGAGGGAGTTTGTTGCTTGATTAGTGGAGGTCTCTACCTAGGAGGAAGAGTGCTAGGCACTTGGAGGAAAGCACCTAGCCGTAAGAGCTTAGGACCATGCGATATACACCTTGGAGGTTGGATACTTGACTTGATGATGTTGGGTTGAGGAGCATAAATCATAGAGGTTGGTTGTGGACCTGTTAACCCCTATATTTTCACCCTTGAAAATATCGAGGGTTAAGAGCCATCATGCACTATTTTGGCTGGCATTTTGAGATTCTCCCAGAGTTTAGCAGTTGTTGAGCAAGAGAATGGTTCCCATCAGAGGCAGGTATATGATCGGTACATGGTTATTTTGTTCAGAGTTAGAGTTAGCTTGGTTTCCATGCATTTGAGAGAGATGTCTACATACAATAGGTATTGTTACTTTTTAGGAGACATGATTTGAGTGGGTCTCTTGACAATTTGGAGCAGTTCTGAGCACATAGGGATGGTCCTTGCATGATTCTAGGCCCGATGGCACTTTTCCAGGTGACATGCAAGAATTTCTATTTTTAGCAGTTTGAGCTCTAGGCCCCAGATTTAGATTTTGAGCACATATTATTGATCCTTGTGACATTCTGAGTGTTTTGGGCCTTTTTCGAGATGATTTGGCACAAATTTCTATTTTTAGCAAGTTGAGCACTAGGGATAACATGTCGATTCCGATTGCAGATTCGGGTTCCTTGTGGAAAATCGAATCCAATGAGTATAATATCATGGACATGCGAGGACTTTCTATTTTTAGCAGTGTATTTTTAACAGTAGACACATGATGGTGGTCTCCTAGTCATTCTGAGCATTTGTGGAGAGTTTGAGTCAGTTTCGACAAGTTTCAGATTTTTGGGACCAAATGGTTATTTTTGGAAATTACTATTTTTAGCAGTTATCGTTATCTTCAATAGTGCCAAGTGGCAAGCTCAGATTTCGTTATGTGGCAGAGTATCAGGGTAATGGGGCATCTACATGGCATCATGGACCAAGGGCGCATTTTACAAGGATTATGTATTAAATGAGAATTAATTAAGCTAAAGAGGTGGCGCATGGGTGAGGTGGCATTGTCTGGAGAACGTTTAGCCACTCAGGGCTAATTTTTCTCACTCTATTCCTCTCATTTTCCACATTCTCACTTTCCATGCAACTAGTTTCTAAAAATTCTCCCTAAATTGCTTTTAAACGCAAAATTCCTAAATTTTAGGAAATCCCTAAAAAATAGGGCGAATTTCCCTTTAACTCATAACTCCCTCATCCCTTGGCCAAATTTAGCAATCTAACATGCGTTGGAAAGATAAAATTATTCTCCATGCATCTTAGCCATTATTTAATTCCCTCATACACATTAATTCCTAAATTTCTCACTCACACTTATTCCCTCATGCGCATTAACTGCTATTTTTTTCACACTCCTCTCCTATATATTGGATGGTATTCATTGGTTATTGGTTGGATGTTGCAACAGCTAGCATAGTTTCTTGTTCTCATTCTTCTCTCTCTCTCTCTCTCTCTCTCGTTCTTAGACTAGTGACTCTTCTTTGAGCAAAGTGATAATTGTACCGGTTCAGGTTGTGGACTTGCCAATTGTGGCGCAACCAACCCTCTCGCAAGCCTATCAATAAAAAAGTTGTGTTTGTGTTCAAACGTTTCTTCTTGTTTGTAATTGTTGATTTTGCAATTAGATTAGTGACTTCTTACTATTCATTGTGGTTAATTGATCTTTTGAGTACTTTCTTTCTCTATTTCTCTTCTATATTTCTTGCACTAACCCTGTAGGATCCATCCAAGCAAACAAAACTATCATTTCCCCCACGTCTTGGACGGAATTAACACACTTTCCAAGACATATCAGCTGCTGTAATTTGTCATTTATTGCAGAAAATCAGACCTAAGGACAACACCAAATCACCCTAGGGACTCCCCCTGAGGCTAGCAAGCACTAGCCCAAACAAAGAGGGGTCTAGCCCGTGACAATTTGGGGCTTTACTCCTTTAATTAGCCATTTTTTCATCGCTAAAATATCAGATTTATAAGCTCAATTAGAGGGTGGAAAAGTGTGCTAACACGACCCTAACACATATGTTGAGGAGGAGCATTGGAGCTTAATGACCACATTGACCCACATGGGAGTAGCATTGGGCACATGAGAGGACATGTGGCACACAATTAGAGGAGGTGTGCCTTGCATGAGGACACTTGGATAGCAAACCACTCTAGAAGAGGGAGTTTGGACTAACAACTTGTTGGAGAGCACACCATCTTGGAAGATATCATTGAGCCTAAGGAGGATCATTCTTGGTGTACATTTCACATTGGGGGTTGCATAAACCGTAGTTTGACACTTGTATGTCCTTGTGTTGTAAAGTGTTTTGTGTGGGGTTGCCTACTTGGTTACTTGTATGGACACATGTCCTTGTTTTATGTTAGCCAACCCCACCTATTGTATATATAAAGAGAGGAGATAAGATAATTTTATTAATGTCCAACAAATGTGCACTAAAATAGGTCAATGGGACTGTTAGGTACAATGGCGTCAATACAAAGTGGGAGAGCTTGGTCATTTCATTATTCATAATTGTACTCTATTCTTTGTATTGTCTTGGATCAGTCTTGTAGGGAACAAGACGCTAGGGTTCATGAGGAAACCCTAGGAGAATACGAGAAGAGAGAGAGATGTCTTGGTTGTTCTTGGAGAAATTGCTCATGTAATGTGTGATGCTAGGGTTTTTTCTTGTGAGACACTAGGGTTTGTGCCATGCTTGTAAACCCTACAGAAGAACATTACATTGGAGGTGATGATGGATTGTCTTGTGACTTTTATTGTACTACTAGGGTTTCTACCCTAGTAGAAGACTTGGAGAGTGGAGCTAACACTTTGCATGATTTTGGAGCCTTGTTCTTGTGGGATGCATGAGGCTAGGGAAAGATCATGGACAACCTAGCTTGGTGAGTCTTGAGCTTGTTGTGATGCCTTGCTTGGAAGAAGACTTTATTATTATATTCTTGATGTTCCATGCAGGTCGCGGTGCTTGTGTTGATGCAAGAGTGGAAGACATAGGGTTTGAGGACTTAGGATGGACATGTAGACTTGGACGCTAGTGCTAGAGTTGACTTGCCAGGTAGTTGTGTGATGCCAAGGCTGTTGGGAGCAGGGAGCAGGAAGTACAATTTTGAAAAAGCTTCAGGGAGTGAAGCGTTTCAGGAGCGTTTTTTAGATAATACATGTTTTCATTTATATTTTGATGCATATATATTAAAAAAAACATGTAGAATGTCGAATCAACTATAGAAAACATGAAAATATAGATTTAACTATTGGATTAATGATGATCATTAAAGCATCAACCATTTAGTACACTTATAACATCAATCATCTAGTAGTTATAACTGATAACATTGTCATCAAATGATCAATCATCAACCACAACATCAACTTTCAAGTTTCAACATATATTTGTCATCAACAAATTGTAATAGATAACATCAACCACGAAATGAAATAGAGCATCATATTCATTACGAAAAAGCTGTAAGATTCAGTCAATAGTTTAGAGGTAGGTTCAAAGTCCAAACTTAAACTGTCATATAATGTTTACAAAATAATCCATAATAAAAACAAAGTACTAAGTTCTAGAGAGTACTTCTAAACAGGGAAAATAAAAGGAGAGCTAGTATCTAATAAGCTTTCATCTTGCCACGAGAAACTTCTAGTTTCTTTTCCTGTGATCTATGAAGAAGAGGAGCATGATTAGGTGGAAGTGTTTGTGGAACAAAACCAACAACTACATGGCCCCCACATAACGTTGGATGTTGTGAAGATAAAGGCAAAAATCTTGCATCTGGAAACTTGGTAGTGAATGGGGGTGGCATGTTTGCTCCATGGATATGATCACCCGAAAGTTCAGCTTCCAAGTGCTCTAAAACAATGGCTCCATCCTCCAAATTAGCCTCCTTTGGATCTTTGTCCCAAGTCACATATTTTATTATTTTGCGTTGCATCAAAATAATGGGACAACAACCTCAAGTTGTAGTGCACATAAACCAAGATTTTTGCCTAGTCTACATTCAAGTTGCTGCTCTTCACGCTATAGATGAAACTATAGTTGCTCGGACACCTTTCTACAATAGAGGTATTAACAACCTACGGAAAACTCTCATTGCCAATTTATGCAGATGTGTGATAGAGGAGCCATACATGTTCCACCATTCGATAGGATGCAAGCATATACCCATTTTTACCTTTGGATCTGTGTATGGTTTTCTCCTAACCCCACCCCCAAGTATTGGTTGGGCCAACCAAGATGGAGAATAATATTTGTGTAAGGACATACGCTAGGGAATGGAGTGGAACATTCAAATTATCCCACCTTTGGACCACATGTTTATGGATATGATCATATAAGATTGCATCTCTCGACTCAACAATGTCTTTGATTTGGCCTAGCATGCTGTCCATTTTCTCATACACCTCCCCAATCATCGATTGATTTGTATCTACAAACCGAATCATACTATAAATGAGATTGGTGAACTGCATAACATACCTAACTTATTGCCAAAACCGATGCTCCATAAATGGGCAATACAAAACTAACTCCGTTTTCCTCCTTTTCTGGATGCTTTACAAATTTAGCATTTTAAAATTGAAATTAAACAAGCAAATAATAAAAAAAATGAGACAATATGCAAGCCAGATTGATAACGGAGTTCACCAATTTTGGCTACATCTCCCGGTTCGCTCAATTGATGAACCGCTCCATTAATTCTCCTTTACAAAGGGCTTCTCCTTTTGTAAAAAGGGATAAAAATATTCTACCAATAAGGGGTCAGTACTCTCCTTCACAAGGGAAAAAGCTTCTCACAATAAGTGGCTTATTCTCCCAAAACAAGGTTACAATGTTGTCCCAATAAGGGGGTTATCTCCTTCTACAAGGGCTATATAATCTCTCTATAAGAGGCTTCAATACAATGTTCTCCTTTTTTACAAGGGTTCACAATTCACAAGCAAACCTACAACTTGCTTATTCTCACAATTCTTTGGACCGTGGCAGCATGGTAGATCACTGTTGAAGAATCTTGGTAGTGTGATTGATCGATCGTCTTAGCCCCCATCACTAACTGTTCCTCTCCCTTACATCATTTTTAGAATGTGGTTACGAAGATAAGGTGCTTGTGCCGAGAATAGAAGTTCAAGTCTCTCCAAATCCACCCTTCGCGATCCATTTCAACGTTATCTCATATTATTTGGATCGGGATTACAATGCCTTCGAATCGGTTTGGCATTATTCTAAAATTACAAGCGTTTGGATAAGATAATGGCGGTTGAAAATTGGGACCTATGGCCCTTCTACTAAATGTCGGAAAAAACTCACGAGCATAATGACGTGGTGACTTTCTGTTTTGCATGGCAACTTCTAGATTCTTGAGAGTTACTTGACCATCACCATCTTTGTCTGGCTCATCAAAGCATCGCCTACCGTGGATCAACTTCAAGCTGTTCTGGTGGAAGGAGCAACATAAAGTTGTGAAAATGGCCATACGAAATATAACCTTCTGTATCAACATCCAAAAACTGCATCATTCTTTCAACACTTTTGTCATTGGCTATGTTATAGTGCAAGTTGTAGGGTGGGCAAAGCCTGACCCAACCACAAAGAAAGTGCTACAACTTGGGAATCCTACACCCAATGTCACCTCGATGTAGGTCCCGCACTTCAAGGGTGACTAGGTCACTCTAGGGAGGCGATCCCGGTGACCCAAGGGGGATGGAGATGGAGATGGAGATAAAAGGAAGTGAAGCCCCTAGAGGTCAAGTCTAAGTGGAATGAAAGGTGGGAAGAGATGCCTTGTAAGTCAAGTAATTGTTGCCCCACAGGTATAGTACTTCTCCGGATGATTGTACCTGCCCGAGACACAAGAAAAGACACTTTGTAATGATATATGTTAGTTGGATCAGCAAGTTAAGCTTGCTGTCCTTAATTTGTAGAAGTAGATGCCAGTTTATATCAGCAAGTAAAACATCTAAATCAGCATACAAAGATCTAAATTAGTTAAGTAAATCAACATCAAGATTAGCAATGGATATAGGCTGAAAGATGGCACTTAAGAAGCAAGAGAAGATGGCTGTTGTAAACATGTGTTTTTCTGCAGAAAATTGCAGCCTTATGGCTGTAGCATTCAATGGCATGCAGCAGCAAAATCAACCATGAAAAAGTGCCAAGAACTAGCCCAAATGGTGTGCCCTAGTTAGTAGAGTAAGTGAGCAAAATTTAGGAGCTAGTCTAGGGTTAGTTTAGGAGTTATAGCTTGTAGTTTATCTAGGCTAGATCAGCTCTAATGGATATAGGTTAGGGTTTGTAACAAAAAACCAAGTAATGGGAGAGAGGGAACGCCCTAATAGGGGAAGAATCCTCTCAATGAGGCAAACCAACTTCATGCAAGAAACTTTTCAAAAGATAAAAAATTGCGTTTCCGAAGACAATGATTTTATATCTCCAATGCAAAAACAAATATGACTAGTGCCTTTACTATTGGGTTAATGGAGTCAAATAAACAAAGAGCTAGAGAAGCTATCTCCTTGGGGGTGTAGGCCCTTTTACTTCCCAAGGAAAGTTTCTCTAGCTAGGGTTTAAGCTAAGAGGGTGTATGCCCTTATACTTCTCTTAGCAAACCCTAGTGTAATCAATGAGATGAAACATAAACTGATGAAGACTATGGTGGGGGTGTATGCCCTTATACTTCCCACCTATCTCTTAGCATAACAATACTTGACTTGAAAAAATGATAGCATAATAGTAAAAGACCATACCAAGATCAAGAGAAATGCCAAGATAATCCACCATAAGAGCTAGAAAACATCATCCAAGGCTAGCGCTAGACTTCTCCATCAACGATTCATCAATGTAGCCATAAACAAGTGCACAAGAGATAAAAAGAGCCAAGTATAGCAAACATTTCAGACCAAGTCCTCTCACAATGAGGGAGAGTTATGTTCAAATGAGATCTTATGATCTCTTATCTATACAAATGTCACCAAGGTGACTTGTCTACAAATTAAGGGGTAAACCACAAGACTAGGGGTCAACAATCCTAATCTTGCTCCCTTTAACAAAGTAATATTAAATAATTCATTTAAAGTTTCACTTTTGCACAAATAAACCCTAATTTTACATGGACGTCTCCCCTTTAGGGGACATTTTGCCACTTTGAAGAAGTGGTTGGTGTTGGAGAAGCATGGGTAGGCCTCCAAAGGCCACATGTCAAGCATCTAGACAATCTCATCATGGTGAAGACCCTCTTCTCCTCAAAATGTCCATGTGTCAATGAGTGGCTCCTCACCACCAAGCCTTAACCCCCCTAGGTGACGTCATGCCTCTAGGAGTGACGTTTTGCCTCTCCTAGGCAAAATGTTTGGCATGTAGGGGTTAGGCTATGTCGTCCTAGTCATCTTCAAGGCCTTCCAAGTTTGATCTTTCTCATTCGGCATGCGGGCCCTTGGCATCCAACCTGTGGGCTTGTAGCCCCATGGAAGCCCAAGCTAGGCTTGTTCTCCCAAAACTGTCCACCAACTAGGTCCTGCAAAGACAAATGAGCACGCCCTCCAAGGATCTCAAGTCATAACATCATGATAAGTGAATCCAATCAATAAATGAGCCATCTAAGCATGTGCATCAAAGATCACTATATCAAACAATTAATTGCTCAAAGACACTATGCGGCTTGTCAAGCTTGAATATGAGAGGGTTGACGAGGTGTCCTATTGGGTAGATCTTGCCCTAGATAAGGGAGAGTTTCCAAGAGATCCCTCTCTAAGCCATGTAAAGTGGATGAAGTAGTTGGGGTCAAGACTCAATAATGGGCATAGGGCTCATGGCATACAAGGGGTAGTAGTGTCTCATTCATGGGTGCCTTTTTAGAGGGTGTGTGGTACCTTCGTCCGCAATGCACTTTTTCCAAGCCCATCAATTGCCCTTTATCTTTCTTTCTTTGTATTTTCTTTCAATATAGCATAAGGAGAGGTTGAAGGTCACTGCCCTGGTGTGGTGACTAGATGATGGCAATGTCACCCACAAACACCTAGTGGAAATGAGAAGGCTGGCTCGTGATGAGACCCCCTTTCTCTCAACCATGCAACTGAGAGCCATTACCCTGGTTTGGTGACTAGACGATGGCAATGTCATACCACTAGATATTCATGGAGGTGATAGGTCGGCTCATGATGAGACCTCCTATCCTTCGACTAACCTTTTAAGCATTCTTTATTATATTGTGGGTTCGCTTTACTCAAAGATAAGTGTTTCACTGCTATCTTGGTTCCTTCTCTTTTCCTTCTGCAAACACTGGTTCCATGATCTTTCCTTTCACGATATCCAACACTTTATTCTTGGCAAGGATAAGGTCAATCCTTGTCTTCCACGCTCTGAAGTTAGAAGCTCCATCTAACTTGTTCTCCAACTTCATAGAGTAAGTCATGGTTGCTTTGACCTGGTCAACCCTAGATTTGACCAAAAACTCAAACTTGACGTTTTGGCTTGCTGAGAGCACGAGGAGATGCGCTAGGCTAGGGCGCACTGATCTATTCAGAAATTAGGTCAATCCCTTCACTTAAGGTGCCTCAACGTGAGGATTTAGGGTTTCTGCAACTGTACCTGCTAGTAACCCTAGCGACAGTGCTTTGGTGACTGCTCCTGCTAGAAACCCTAGCGACAGTTCTTCAACGAGCTTAATATCCTTATGGCTATGTTTCCTTCCAACGGTTAGACTGAATGAAGGAGGTGTGGGCCCATAACCTGTTAGAATATAATGGATGTGCTCGTTTTACTATTGACAATATGACTATTGTCACCCAACCATAGGCCGAAGCCACTCTCCGAGCACCTTAACCTTGACAGAGAATCACTCCGGAAGTAAACCCTAGTCCAGATAGCCAAACAAAGGGTAGCGCACCTTTCCCCAAGGATAGCGCACCAACAAGTGTTGATCAGATAGTTCAAACCCTAACCAAGAGATAGTCCAAGCCAAAACGTGATCTGCTAGCTGCAACAGTTGCAACGATAGCTCTCCTCTAAACCTGTACACAAAACTGGGTACTGTAGTGCGCACAAGTGCTTCTCTGCAATTCTGAGAATGCCTGCCAGAATGAAGACTGGCCTCCTGTATTTATACTAATTCTGGCTAACTGCCTGGGTCGACTTCTCATTCTGGGTATTTGTTTGTTCAATATATATTATTTCTTCTGGCCGACTTCTTCTCTTGGAGGCTAATAACCTAATACAATTATTCTCTACAGGTAATGGTCTTGAGCACAAACATACCATTCACCTGGTAGCACCAACATAGTTGTATAGACTATCTCATGACTAGATCATGAGCACCATCATCACCATCAGTGTCATCAACTGCATCATCTCTCAAAACCATACTCCATCTGAGTAATCAAACATGATGCTGGATAAGTCACTCACTCCATAGAGTGACACAAGAACCATTCTTCTAATCCGGTCATATGTCCTAGAAGAATAAATGTCCTGGACCATTTTCCATTTGGGAAATCTCTGCCCATTGATCATCCATCTCGCTGATAATCATTTCCAACACTGCTGATAGTCTTCAAGGCAATCAGAACAATATCATTCAATAGAACACAACTGTGTTTATCCATAGTAGTACACAACTACAGTCTAGTGGTACACTACCACACCAAGTAGCACCCAGATACTTGATCAATGACATATAATCACAATCAGTGGAACACATCCACCATAGTAGCACACATCTATTGTCTAGAGACATATAGTCTCCATAACAATCATCTGATATCAATCTGCACAGAAAAACATTGTTATGATATAAACTAAATCATCTGGGCCATTCTTCCACTCACATCTGTGAGATCTGGAAGAGCATCTGCCCTCAGAAAGTCAAACATCAATGATGAGCTATCTGGACTATTCTTCTCAAGCAAGGAAGAATGACTGTCCTGATTTTTGAGCTTGGACCATTCCTCCGACACTAAACAAAGTGTAACTTGGAGAGAATGAGTCTGCCCTAAGGAATGTTTGTCCCTGATTGCTGAACCTGGACTATTCCCCAGCCTGGGCCATTCCTCCGGCACTAAACAAAGTGCAACCTGGAGAGAATGAATCCGCCCTAAGGAATGACTATCCGGATCATCTCCAAAGGAAATAAATGACTGTCCTGCACCAACCTCCAAAACAGACCAGTCCCCATGTTAACCACAATAGGAAATCACTGTCCGGTGAGGCGGGCCAATCTTCTTGAGTAACCCTCAAGAAGAGAGACTGCCCTAGACCATTCCCCATGTTAACCACAATGGGAAATCGCTGTCTATGGTACATCAACAATCCATCGAACCATTTTCATTACGAAAATGACCGTTCGATCTGGACCATTTTCCGAACTGAAAAGTGACTGTCCATCAATCAATAACACATCAGTGCTCCCTCCCAACCTGGGAGTCATCTCTTCCTTTTTCAATAAGGAAGTCGTCTCCACGAGCTCCAACTTGAGTACGCAAACTCTTTCATCTTCGACAGAAGCTTTACCAAAATGTCTGCTTATCTGCTCATCTGTGGAGATATGTATTGGAGAACCACTTTCTCCTTTCTGGACTTCATCTCGGATAATGTAATGCTTGATTTCAAATGTACTTTGGTCTGGAACACTAGTTTTCTCTGAAGGCTTCATGTAGCTCTGATCAATAAGGTATATCATTGTTGGATTCCTCTTGGTTCCTGCTAGCTCACAACATTGTGGCAAGGGTCAAACTGGAACATATTCATGTGGCACTTCTTCTCTTTGTCATGGATTGGCAATCCATCATCCTGATCTTTTGAGTAATCATTCTGATACAATATCTCTGTTATAGAAAATCTTCACCACGCTTCTGCTGTGCATTGGAGATTCTCCACCAAGTTATCGTCTTCCATCTGCATACAAGGGTCTCTTTTTGGTATGACTCAAAGTCTTGAGGTTGCTCTTCATACGCTCTTTGTTCAATTACTCTGGAGAATAGTCTTTGCATTCATCTGATGTAGAACTCCAACCCATGGATATTGTGGATGATATAATGACTCATGTAGAGGTATATCTAGTTTACTGGAACAAGTAATCATCATAGTCTTCTCCCTCCATCTGGGAGAACCTCTAGTTTTGGATCTTGCAAAGCTTGCATAGATACACTGTTCTTCATCACAACTTTCAGTTCCTTTGCTTGATTGGTTTTAGTGAGTTCATATCAGGCTGGTAATCTTGTGATACAATGACTGGTTTTTATGGCTTCTCTTTCTTTCTTGGAATCTTCACGTTCTTCCTAATGTTTTTCTTTAGTTCTTGGGTCCATAGAGTTTCTTATAGATTCCATGCCCTAAAGATTCCACTTCTTCCTTTTATTATAGGATCACGGATGTGGATGGACAACCAGGGATACTTTGTTGAACTGAACACGTATTGCCTTTCATGGCTACTACCATGGATATATACTTCATCATCTTCAATGGATCACAGGATTAGCTCCCTCCTAATCCTTGCTTCATGTATGAGTGCATGTTTTTCTTTTGGGAATATATAATTGACTCCCTCCATCTAACAAATTCCACACTTCCGTCTCCATCCTTATTGTCTTCTGCAAAGCATCACAAGTCTTTTTCCAATTTCCTCTTGATTGCTGACATCTTTCTGTCTTTGCTTCTTCTAAGTCTCTTCAAGATTGATTTTGATTTCGGCTTATCTTGTAATGGCTTCCACATGATTTGTTTGATGTATTTCATCCTTTCATGTGTATTACCTGACTTGTATAATGATAGCAATCCTTATCTTTGTTGTTCTTCCATAGGTATAGTTCTTCTTGGAACATATTATCTTCTAAGAGATAGATATACAAGATATGTAGAAAGATTATGCAAACAAGATATGTACAAGAAATATTGTTACCTTGTCTTTAGAAGAAGAAGTTTGTCTTATCCTGCTTGGTCTTCTTAGTAGGTTCCTTTTCTTCGGCAACTGATGCTTCGTGTGTTCCCTTCCTTTTCTTTAGCTCAGGACAATGATTCTTTTAGTGGCCATACTTTCAACAGTTGAAGCATTGTATTTCTGAAATATCTTTCTCTTGATTTGGCTTCCTCCTTGAACCAAACTTCCTTTTGTTCCTGAAACTCTTGAATCTTGCTGTGAAGGCTTGATCATCGTACTTCTTTTGGGGTTTCTCTTTTGCATTGATCTTGGATTCTTCAGCACAGCAAGTCCAGAGTTCTTCAAATGTAGGATACTCCTTCCTTGTGTTCATGCTTGCGACAAATGCATCCCATGTCTTGGGAAGACCACTGAGTACTATGTTTACCAATTTCTTCTCTGAAATGATCTCTTCAATGGCTTGTAGTTGATCTCTTAACTGAGAGATTCTCACAAGGTATTATGTTATGCTGTCATCATCATTCATCTTCATGTCATGGAGCTCGTTCTTCAGACTCATGACTTGTCCAATGTTTCTGACTGAGAAGAGGTTTGTTAGGGCATCGTACATCTTCTTCTATGAGTCAAGATGGGAAATGTAGGGTATCAAGTGGTCTTTTACAGAGTCCACTATGATACTCATGGCATTGATGTCACCGTCTTTGAACTTCTCCATAATTGCAACGTTCTGTGGTTCCTTCTCTTTTACTTCTTCAAACACTGGTTCCACGATCTTTCCTTTCACGATATCCAACACTTTATTCTTGGCAAGGATGAGGTCAATCCTTGTCTTCTACGGTGTGAAGTTAGAAGCTCCATCTAACTTATTCTCTGACTTCATAGAGTAAGTCATGGCTGCTTTGATTTGGTCAACCCTAGATTTGACTAAAAACTCAAACTTGACGTTTTGGCTTGTTGAGAGCACCAGGAGATGCGCTAGGCTAGGGCGCACTGATTTATCTGGAAATTAGGTCAATCCCTTCACTTTAGGTGCCTCAACGAGAGGATTTAGGGTTTCTGCAACTGTACTTGCTAGTAACCCTAGCGACAGTTCTTTGGTGACTGCTCCTGCTAGAAACCCTAGCGACAGTTCTTCAACGAGCTTAATATCCTTATGGCTATGTTTCCTTCCAACGGTTAGACTGAAAGAAGGAGGTGTGGGCCTTGTTATCCCCGATTTCTAGGGATAACTAGGAGATCATGTCTCGAGGCCCACAGGTCCTAGACATGGAGTACCAAGAGCAGGATTGACCTGAGTATGGCCCTGGAGGGCCCATCTTTCTTCTTCATCAGACTTGTCCTGTCAGTAGCATTAACATCCTTCACCTTCGGCTGGGACTTGTATTGGAGAAGAGTCTTGCTCCATGTGGTAGTTGGTCCAGGTATCATGGTATGTGTCGTATTTGATCATTATAACCTTCAGATATATGCATCAAATTCCTTTTATTTCTGACGACTGCTTGGATCTTACATTAACCCACTTGACCATGGTTGGGGGGATCGACAGGGTACCCTAGCAAGCTTGTACCCATAGGTTTTGGTTTGCCACCAGGGGGGATTTTGAAGGGCCATCGTCCGCTCCCATCATATCATCACCCTTACATCTTATCTCCCACTCATCTTCCCCATTCCCTTAGTCCGGACATTAGGATGATCTGTTTGTGGGGTTGCACCTTATCTCGTGGGAAGAAGGGGCTAAAGGCCCAGAAGGTAAAAGCAGCTGGTAAAAGATAAAAGCCATAAAAAATGAAACCTAGAGATGCCTTGCCCAAGGATCCCCGAGAAG
>ML841264.1:54325-87076 GCA_009831015.1 Picea engelmannii | reverse complement strand
ATATTATAAAGATTTAAAACATACCTACTATAAATGTTGAGTTTAATAATATTCTATGATGATGTAGATTTAGTAATGATATTTTGTCTTAGATCTATATGAATATGAATGTTGTATTTTAATAATGTTTTATGAGTATTTGGATGTTTTGTGGTGATATAGATTTAGTAATAGTGTTTTGTCATAGGTCTATATGGAATATGAGCGTTGGTACAATGTTGGATTTAATAATGTTTTATGAGTACCAGATTTAATAAAGTAATATGAGTGTTGGTTTTAATAATGTTTTATGGTGATGTAGATTGAGTGATGATGTTAATACTGTTTTAGGTCTATATGTAATATGAGTGTTATACAATGTTGGATTTAATAAGGTTTATGAGTATCGGATTTAATAAAGTAATATGAGTATGGGTTTTAATAATGTTTTATGGTGATGTAGATTGAGTGATGGTGTTAATACTGTTTTATGGTGATGTAGATTTAGTAACGATGTTTTGTTATATATATATATATATNACACGTTTCTTTGAATACATGAAACTTAACTTTCTTTTAATTTTAATATTAGATATTAATATTAAGTATATATTAAATTGATTTTTTTGTTTTATAGTTTAATATTAAATATATATTAAATTAAAAGTTTTTGCTTCATAGTTGTTTAGTGTTTTCTTGAGTATATTTGAAAAACTAGATTGTATACTCAAATCTATATATTTTTATTACTTAATCAAACATATATTTATATATAAATTTTCTCATCAATAATATAACAAACTCATGAGGGAGTCTCTCAACCACACACACATAAATAAGATCCCATAGTTGGAGAAGATATTCCACAATCAACCAGATCTAACAAATCCAAACCAATTTGTAAGGATTAATTCCGACACCCTTCCTTAATGCATCACAAATAACATATTGAAATCACATAAAAATATTTTTCAAAATTTGATCTTTGTTTGGTCTAGTCTTCATCAACAGTTCTACCCACTGTGAAATCTCATAGACTACACTCTTTCTCAACCATCAACTTTGAGCTACCACTTGATCCATTTAAGATACAATTGCTTCTGGCCATCAATGACGTATTTGTAGGACCGATGATTCTTGACTATCCTGAAAAATAGTCTCCATACTGAATCACTCTATCAACATACTTCCATCTGTGAAAATACAAAAAACTATATATTTTGATAGTTATATAAGAAAGTAGTATAGATACTGAATGTATCCTGTAGTCAATTCTACAACTTGACCTTTTTTCACGTACACACAAACACACAAAGATAACTTGTAACCGTTGTTGTTGAAGTATCGAAGGACAACAAGAAACACCAGCTTATAACAGACTGTAGACATAGTCAAACCAATGAAGTGTTCTTCAGACACCGAAGAACGTCAAGAACCACTAACTTAAATTATATTACTTTGTTCTATGATTGGTTCTTCTTCATTTAGTTTTAAGACTCCAAAGATAAATGTATTTATCACTAATTCTTCGTTGCCTCTTCTTTTAAAGACTTAATATAACTATTTCAAATAAAAAATGGGTTAAAAGCATGAGCTAGGATTCCATGTCTACGCACTTCAAAGATGGCTTTCCTCTTCTCCATGTTACGAAGAAAATATCTCTATGCCTAGGGGTAAACCACAACAGACAGAATGACACGCATAAATCAACTCTAATACCAAGTATGATATATAAATGAAATGCTAACAAGATAAGGCTAAGAGCCTACCTTGTCCAGATGTTTGAAGAAGACCACCGTTGAGCACGCAACCCAAGTCTTTATACATGCAACTTGTCCTCAACAACCAAGATACACAAGCATATGGTGATAATATATAATGTTAGCATATAGATTAGCATAATCCATTGACATACATGACAAATACACCCATGGAATAATAATTTAAATATTTGCAAGATATCAATTGGATGAGAAAAGAGTATTTCTATTAAAATAATTAGCAGAAGTACATAGGTGACAAACTTCTGTAACGACACATATTGGAACCGAGAAACTAAGTCCCTCCAACTAGGCCTCCACCACTTCAATCCTCCACCAAAGGCAAGCTCATATATAGGAGTCGATGAGGTTCTCCATCACAAAGAAAGAAGAGCTTGGGGGCTGAACAAGAAGTTCAAACTTTCAAGGACAAAGGGATTCAGACTCAATATGAAGTGAAATTTCTCTAGAGTGTCTTTGCTCTCAAAGTTGAATTCTTCTCCATCAAGGCTTGGATATGGCTCAATTTATAGCCTTCAAATGGAGTTGAAGGGTCGAGTCAGAGCATTTCTAGTATATGGAAGGTCAAGGATCATGGATCTCATGACATGGCATGGAAACTCGACATAATTTTTAATTTTGAGTACCAAACCTGATGTATGCAGGCTGTAGTGGAGAAACCTACATATACACTTGTTGTATAACTGATAGGGCACGTATATGTGGAAACGCGTGCATTTTTTATCTTTGGAATGAACAAAAATGAACTTCAAGTCTGTTGAGGGTAATAGAAGGCCATTTGAGCAAGTTGCATGGAGTGAGACAAAATTCGCTGTAACAGATACCCCTTAATGTGTGAGGTCAGAGGACTATCTGCGATGGCTGAAATACATTATAATTCCCAGAAGTGGAGTAATGAAGACTCAGCTGTAAGTACTAGTTGCTCATAAGACAATTACAATCCATAATGACTTTGTACATATGGCTGCCAATCTGACTTACACTGCAGATCCATGTGGAAATATATCAAACAATTGTTCATGGCCATGAATAGGCAATACAAAGTGGACATATGCCATATGTTGTTATAGTCATGAACAAGGCATAGTGGAATCCAGTCTCAAAATCAATTGAAGACATCTGTATACAATGGAGTGCAATCTGATCTCCCATGCTCATTGAAGTCATATAGGTACTGGTCCAATGAAAGAAACAACAGATGAGGAATGCTGCCACTGTAAGTTGGAGGTATTCTACACTATCCGCCGAAGGCGCAAGTCTACATCATGTGAATAAGGGAGTTGAGGTCGAACACAATGAGACTTCGTTTGATTACTAGTCATTAAGGTATATCGTTAACAAACACGAGACAACCCACATATAATGAAAGTAGGTATCAAGGCACCGAGTACATTCTACAAGTGTGAATAAGGGTGTTGAGGTCGAACACTTGAAGAATCCATCGATTAGGAGACATTGATGTATTCCCAACTGTCGATGGCGGGAGAAATTGCCACTGATGACTGCAAGCCTCTAGGTACTCATAAGACTCTAGGTCTCATTTCCAAAATAAATGAGCTAAAGTCGATGGAAGGAGACCCGCTGAAAGGAGAGCATTAAGGTATCTCTCATCATCCAACAAGAGGTATAAAACAATAGCTTGATGATTAGGAGGAGATCAAATGAATATGATGTTCACGAATGAACGACCCTGTGCATCCCTCACATGCACCAGATGCAAGTAATGCATGAAAGAGACCCTTTGAATAACAACCGATAAGGAAAAATACTGACGAAGGCAAGGAAACCACCAATAAGTCTAATGGAATCCAAGACACTGCATGAATCCCAATGTGTCAATATATTTCTTTCTATCAAACATAAGGGAAAACCCCCAGTCAACGACCAATGAGGAAATGTCTCTGTTGGGTTCAAGGTTACCTACCCATAATGAAAGTAGGCCCATAGTGCAGGGTAGGATAACAACTTGATGTGACTCTCAGATATACTGAGGGTATGGCCAACATGCAAAGTTAAGAGTTCTGAGGAATGGATGAAACATGCTTATAGACTTCCTTTGAACAAGAGCATGAGACATATGGACAACTCAAGCAACAGAGACTTGATGATAAAAAAAATGTGATGCAGGAGGCATCAACAAACACTCCACAAGGACCAGAAAAATAACCAATTGAAGGAATAAACTATAAGTAACGAGCTCATCTTCCTAAGGTCATGCCAAACCCAAAATTTGGATGAAAATGGACTCAAAAGTTTGTGCTCTGTTCAAAGGCGACACGATTGCTGCCAATATGAGATAATATTCTTTTCCCGCCCGTTTTTTGTTTTGTTTTTTCATAAGTAAAGAAATGCTATGATACAAAAGAGGAAACCAGTGTCACGAGTAAGCAACTAGTTCCAAGCAGAGGAACATACCTATGCTCAATGCAAGGAAGTGCATGTGGGGCATGGACACTTGAGGGGATGTTTCCTCTAAGGGTACAAGGTGTCAAGTTGCAAAGGATATATGGAAGACACTAATTGGATAGGGATGCAAATTGCTAAGGTAAGAGACTTATAATGAGAAAGCAGGAACTAGAAATAGGCTCAATAATGCAAGTAGGATGATGGAATGCAATTACAACTTAACGCCAAAAATGTCATTTTTCATGGATTTAGTCCCCTAGGCCCGAAAAAGTATAAAATAATACCCATGAGAACTCTTCTAGCCAACGGTGACTAGAGTATTCCTTTTTCGTAAGTAGTCTACTTGGTCTGGAAAAGGGTTAAAATTATACCAAATAGATGTCCTTTCAAAGCCATTTAACGAGTGTGAAAGAGATAAGTTCACTCGACAATATTTTTCATTTTTTCGAGAGTCAGAAAAGAGCTTAACCAAGACTCGGGGGGAGTCCCATAGGTAACGGTCAGAATGCTTGTGAGTAAGAAAATGGGGTTCGAACGCAAAGTCATATCGGGACTATAAGGAATTACCGGTCCTATGGAATAACTTCTGCATGGGCACCAAATAACACAAAGGTTCTAACTAGGGAACCCATGTTTGGTAAGCCTCTACCACTCAATAACAATACTTCTAGTAGCGGTGAGAAGGTTCCATGTTGCTAATAAATGGGTTTGTACCTAGGGTGTATGGATCATGGTCATAGGATGATGCAAGGATGCAAAACGAAGTGAAACCTATCTTATATGTCGGTGAAAGGATATACCTACCGAAGGCATGAATGGGTGGTACGATGCTTGAAACCGTAAAACATTCTGGACAAAAGCACCAAAAACCAAGTCTTTCCACTGCGCTATTAGTCCATAAGGTCAAAAGATAACAAAGAACTATAGAAAGTGGGTAAAAAATTTCTACTAATAGTAAAAATAGACCATTTTACCATACCATTTGATTTTTTTCACCCACATAGTGTATTTTAGGCCATTTCCCCCACAATATTCAAGTATCTATTGTGGGAGCTACGATAAATGGAATCAACAACCGTCTAGACCAATTAAGTGCCCATTCCCTCTCCTTCAATTTCAATGGTTTAAATTTCAGTTTTAGGCCCCATTTTTTGAGTATTAGAGGGCGTAACATGGAAACTAGGGTATACACGAGTGGTATATCATTGGGTCGTGTATACGACCCCATATATGCAGGAAAAGCAAAGCTTGCACGTGTATATGCAGCCCTATATGCGACTGCTATCAAGTTATCCCGTGTACAAGTCCGTGAACAAAATTTTGAAAGGGTTTTAACTAAAAAAATGGTTTCTCCTTTGCAAGATGGTTATTGAATGGAAGGAAAGAGAGCATGAGGAGATAGATGCAGCAGTGGAAAGAGATGCAGGGGCCCAACAAGATTTAAAACGATGTGGCTTTTATAAAATTTTGGCTCTCAAGGGAATGAGGGCTTAGGTGAGGTTACTCCAGTTCCTAGTAAACTACTGGGATCCAGAGACAGAGTCCTTCAATCTCGATGGGAAACCATTGAGGATTGAAGTGGACTATATTTATTCTATCACAAGATTGTCTTGTCGAGGCGAGGTAGTGAATCTCAAGGCTCGAGGGGCTGTGGGTGGTATGACTATGGAGGAGTACATATCCACCCAATGTGTTGCAGGCACAGATAAAGTAGGGAGCCAACTCCCTATTAGGGCGATCAAGAACCTGATTTTAAAGATCGTCGTGATTGTACTCACATGGATTTCGGGGTCTACCTCGTTGCACTAGGCCTCAAGGCCACTCATGTTCTATGCGGTGGAGTATTTAAGACCCAGTGTTTATGATGGTTGTACCTCACTACTGGCTAACATGAAGAGCCAATTAACATATTGCAAACAAGGGCGAAAGAGAAATTTTGGATTTGCATCCATACTTTGTAGTTTTTCCTTTGAGAGGGTTCCAGGTTTGAGCCCTAGAGTAGAGATTACTCCACATAGATTACGCAATCTAGCTATGTCATGGTGGATCGAAGTGATGAGGCGGCTAGGAGGCGCTAGGGTGCTAACCCCCTACAATGATGAGTTCTTTTTCTAGTGGCGTCGACAGTTCATAGCCATTGATGACTATAGAGGGGATCCTGACATGCCTTTGCCACCAGGTTCCGCCTACGGTGATATTGGTAAGAATTTTTTTTATATATTTCATTTTTTTGTGTTTTTCAATAAAAATAAAAAATGCAAACATTTTTTGTATGGTATGAAGTATTAACAATTACTTTGTCACATAGATGTAGGTCTGCGATGACCATAGGGATTCCCACGACATCAACGAAGGGACCGAGGAGATGAGCTAGTGGGAGGGGATGCGAAGAGAGTGCTACATAATGTGCAGGGGAACCTGACTTGATTGACGCACAATATTCCTATAGTTCAAGTGGAGTATCTGCCAGAGGCAATGCAACAACAAGTGGTGGGTGTACCCGTGCGTGGGTGCGACTCTTCCGGCGTCTCGCAAATGCCGTAGTGTGCTATCTTGATATGCATTCGACACCACAAGAATATATGCCATGGTCATATTATATACCGATTATATATGTATTTTGAGGGTGTAAACTCGATTTTGTACTATGACACCATATTTTTTGAACTCGAAAGGATGAAATATAAAAAAATTTGGTGTTTGACTTTACTTATATATGTTACAATGTGTAAATGTATGAATGTGTTTTCTCTGCTTAGTTATGTGACAAATTCCAATCTAAAATATAATTAGCATATGCATCAGATACATGATTAGAACTTCTAGGGATGTGATTATAAGTAAGAAAATCAAAGTATCATTCCAAAAGCCGTACCTGTAGGAATTGTCGGAGTAGAGTAGGATTTCGCACACGGTAACTACCGTTCAACTGACATACGACTAACTGAGAGTCCAGGAGAACTTCTAAAGAGCGAACACCATGTGAAATGGCTTCGCGTAATATCTCTATAATGACACTATACTCAGCCACATTATTCGTTGATGGCTCCAGACGAATGCCACCTGGAGACACTAGTTGGCCTTAGGTGAGTAAATGACCCAAGTGGCGGAAGCCATGTTCCGCGTATGACGACTGGCACCGTCCGCAAATCCTAAGTAAAATGAAGGCTCCATTGACATCTGCCAACCAAGGGAAAACTTGATAAGCAAGCCGAAGACACAAAATAAAAGATAAAGATGTATATACACTGTTGACACCCAAAAGTGCAACATAGGGTACCTGCATGAAAATTGGTTGCAATGTCTTATTATTTATGTATAATTAATAATATACTAGATAAGTGGGACCCCGTGTGTGATTATGAAGGAAGGATGAGTTATTTTTCTTGCTCATGTCTTGGTTGCGAAATGAATACAACAGTTATTGTCTCTAAATTAATCTTTGAAACAAATGACCAAACGACAAATTTTATAGGTGATATACTTAAAAGAGAAATGATGTTGTTTTGATGATTATCACAAGTTTTATTCTGCCGCACTCAATTTAAATGGAGATCTAAACCCCAGGCTTGAAGTAGTAGATGATAATGGTATTGTGGATTTCTTTTTAAAAGGGTTGTGTGCCATTGTTTAAAGTTTGAAGTTTAAAAGTTGGGACATGGTCTCCCTAGCAAGTGTTGACATATATTATATTGGTGCTCAAAAGTTGGCGCACACATTAAGTTTGGAAACATAGGAAAGTGGTGGCATATCCAACTTGCATTGAATTGTTATGGAATTAGTGGGTTATGCGTTGTATGGCTAGCTCGCTCGTACTGGCTATGGTTGAAGGAGTAAATGTGGATACGACATGCATTAATTGCATGCCGCTCTAACCTACCTCGAGGGTTGCCACCCTTTCTATTTTGCATTTGGTCATTTTTGTTGGTTGCTGCTGCCTCCGTTTTTCTCGGCCGTGGAAGAAGTATTTAGACTTTGTCGATTTTCCTTGGCATTTTTGCATCCAGGTATGAGGGTTCTTGCTGTTCCATCCATGGATTATTTCTCTTCTCATTAATTAAATCAAAAGTTGGCTCTTGCATTTGCTTACTATCTGTGCTTTTCCAAGGTTTATGGTGTATGGGTCTTTCTACTATGTATTGGATGAAGTTGGTTTCTGTGGTATATGCAAGCAAATTCATAGTTGAATGATGTGTGAATGTTTCTCGTTGTTGATGTAACTGTGGTTTCTCTATTGCTTTACTTGTGGGAAAGTATTTCGGGTTTGCCTCGTCTTTGGCTTTTTGTTGTTTCTTGCATTTCCGATACCAAATGGTGTCATTGCTCACGACCTTTGGATTTTATTTAGACTCTACTTGTCAATTATTTATATGGCTATCATGGATACTTTGCTCGTGTCCTTCATAAGGGGTCCGTGAATAAGACTGTGGAAACTTATGGTGGTAATAAGACTGTTGAAACATTCTTTTGGCTAAACCCTCGAAGTGTTTGCATGCTTGCTCTCCCATACCTCATTGTTGTAGATGAATGGTATCTTAAACCTTATGTTTGAATAATTATGTAAGGGTGGCTAACCCAACATTTGATAGAGGCATTGTTCACATCTCCTTGTCATGAGGTTTTTGTCGATTTCTTACTTAAGAGTTAATACTAAGTCCACTTATTTTTAAAACACAGTCTGTTATGTGGCAGTGTTGAGGTGACGACAACGTTGTAAGAATGGTGTTTAAGAGATATGACCTGCTATGTTAGCGTGCTTGAGGTGGTTGATTTTTATATGGATAGAATACCTCTGTTGATGAGTTATATATGTGTTGAATGATTTCTGCAAACATAAATAAAAGTGAGTTCTAGAAGTTTTATTTTGTGAATTCTCAGTTCCTTTTGGGTCGAGTTTGAGAAACTAGGTAGTGGTTAAAAGAATACTCATGGCAATGATTTGGACCCAGTCTACCCATACTTCGACTATTAGTATTGGTTGTTTGGATACTATGCCTTCTTGACTCTATTGTGCGCAAGCTGTGTTATCACTGTTGAATGTTTCTCGGACAATAATCAAGGATAAATTTTTGAATTAAATGATTTGGATATTTGTTATGTCAGATAATTATAAAAGAAAATAATTAGAGTCACAAGGGGCCCACCTATTTAGTTATTATTTAAAGACCCTTATTTATATATTATTATTATTTATTTGTCTCAAACTAATTAGTTAAGTTAATTTGACTTAACTAAAGAAAGGTAGTTCAACTACCATAACTTATTGAGAAAGAATAAAAACTCAATCAAATGAAGAGACAAAGGGAGGAATAGAAGGAGAATTACAACCATAAGGTTTGCTCTATGCTAGTGAGATACTTTTAACTTTCATTCATTCTGAGTTTACTAGAAAGTTTAATCCTCTTGATGACAACAGGGTCTTATTGAAGGCAACAAGATTCAAAAACCGAATCACAAATTTCAACAACTTGTTTTAAAGGTGTATGATTTATCTTTGATAGTTTGTGTATTTTTGTTTGTGCACGAATTGAGTTTCATGGCTAATAAATAATATCTTGCAGAGTCAAGTAACAACAGTTTGTGGCAAGCTGATCCAGATCTTTAGCTTCGGTTTTCTTCTTGATTGTCAGAGTATTTTTGTATGGTGCGCATCAAAGGATTCTAAGTTTTATTTTGGTCCCTACCCTCATAGGGGTTTGTAGAGAGAACTCAGTTTTTGTATCTCAGAATGAAATAAATGAAAAATCAGATGACCATTTCAGTCTCACACATGTGTTTTAATGATTTCGTTCATTCTTTTGCTTTGATCTCCATATGTACAATTGTATAATTTCTGTACACATTTATGCAACTTTGTTCAAGTTTATTTATTTTGCATTGAAATATACAACATATAAAATTTAGCCTTGGTCCTTTGTAATTAATACTTGTGGATTAAGCGATTGTTTTTGAGGCTATAAACCCCGGGTGACATTCCCACCAAAGGAAAACTCATATATAGGAGTCAATGAGGTTCTCCATCACAAAGAAGGAGGATTTTGGGGGCTGAACAAGGAGTTCAAACTTTCAAGGACAAAGGGATGCAGACTCAATATGAAGTGAAATTTCTCCAGGGTGTCTTTGCTCTCAAAGTTGAATTCCTTTCCCTCAAGGCTTGGATATAACTCAATTTATAGCCTTCAAATGGAACTGAAGGGTCGAGTCGAAGTGTTTCCAGTATATGGAAGGTCAATGATCATGGATCTAGTGACATGGCATGGAAACCTGACATCATTTTTAATTTTGAGTACCAAACCCGATGTGCGCGGGCTGTAGTGGAGAAACCTGCATATATGCTTGTTGTATAACTAATAGGGTGCGTATATGTGGAAAAGTGTGTTTTTTTTAGCTCTGGAGTGAACAAAAAGGAACTTCAAGTCCGCAGAGGGTAATGGAAGGCCATACAAGCAAGTTGCATGGAGTGAGGCAAAATTCGCTGTAACACTCCACACGAGTTGTTCTTCCACTAGCGATCCCAATCACATGCAACTAATTCAAATCTTGTATGGTGGCCCATTGATGCTCCTTCATATTCTTCTCTTTTGGTTACCTTCACACATTGCGTGCTGCTACAGACGATTAACCATTCGATCGGATTTTGTACACTGGTCTTCAATACCAGTGAATTGCATAATGATCTTCGGTGTACGAGGATTGTTCTTGAATGCCAACAAATTGCAAAATGATCTTGGACATCCCATGGTGAAAATCCCTATCGATATGGAATGAGCGCTCATAATTTTTCATGGGAATACAAGAATAATTGGACAAAACAATGGCTCCGTGGATGGCCATTTCTACCTCCTTCATGGACTTCATGAGGAACCCATTGCTTATGAAAATCCCATAGTAGATGATGGCTTCAAATGTAGTGACTCTTCTTACAACACAAGTAAAAACACAAATACAAGTTGCAAAAAATCACACAACAAATAATCTATTCTCATATTTTTTTTTTTTCTGATACTCCTGGACTCTCCCGTGAGGGAGTTAAGTCTAGAGCAACCAACTCTGATACCAAATTGGAAAACATCTAACAAATCCAAACCAATCTGTAAGCATTTTTTTTGTTTGCTAGTTTGTCCATGACCTGCGGGAGTAGTTTGTGGTGTGAAAAACCTCGACTTAGGAGCATCTAAGCTGTCAAAATCACCCGGGGATCGCACCCGACCCGAGCCACACCAACCCTTAACATGGTTGTATTTTTTTTTGTCCCTAGAGGTTTCAAACTTGTGACTTCACATCATGGAATGCCTTAAGAGCACACTTCATCACCAACTATCCTATACGTGAGGGACAAATCAATATGTAAACATTAATCCTAACAAATATATGAAGTTTAATTTAGTGTTTTATTGAGCATATAAAATTTGATTTAATATTAAATATACATTAAACTAAAAACTTTAAAATTGTTTAATATTTTTTTTAATAATAATAATAATATTTTAATTTTACATTTTGTTTGTCGGACAAATAACCCCTCCTTACAACTATTTTCACAACTATTTGATTATTAAAATCTATTAAGATACATAACCCTCTAGATTTGAACAACTATTTGATTATTAAAATCTATTAAGATACATAACCTTCTAGATTTGAACAACTATTTGATTATTAAAATCTATTAAGATACATAACCCTCTAGATTTGAACTTAATATTAAGTATCCCTCAAACTAAACGCTCTGACTTCAAAGTTGGTTAGTGTTTTATAGAGGATAAGGAGATCCAAATTTCCATATACATTACATCAAACTAATTCTTATGCTTCAGAGTTCTGTGTTTGTTTACCGAGTTTCTTCCGCTTCGTGGCTAAGCAAGCCAGCCAGCCTTTCTTTCATTCCAGCCGGCCGCCTCTCACCCCTTCCAGCCTTCCTTTGCTGCATGCATGATGAATAGTTACAAAACAAAATAGCTGAACCCCAAGCAAACAGAAAATACATAGAAAATTTACGTGTTAAAACCTCGACGATTTGTCAAGTAAGCCTCCACGGAGCAGGGAATCGATCAAATTTACTTCTAAAAACGAGAAAATTACAGATGCCAGGAGCTGGCTTACCATCCATTGCAGAGTCTACCTCTATAAAGGCTACAGATTTATAACCAGCTTCCACCGACTGAATTAAATTTCAAACTGCCAGATCCACAAATTGGGCTAATTCATTACAATCTGACTGAAAATCCTGCACAAAATCTGCCATGTCACTCGTTCAACAAAAATGAGTAGATTTTGTGTATTAGGTATACATCAAACTATCCAAATTTCCATATACATCAAACTAAATACTTGGGCTTCTGTGTTGTTTAGTTGCTTCAGCTTCTGAGTTGTTTAGTGTTTTAAAGAGGATAAGGAGATCCAAATTTCTATATTTTGCGTTGATCACTATGTGGTGCATACGAAAATACGCGACAAGTAAAAATGTTAAATAATAGTCTCAATTGATTCATGTGGGATATATCTGTTCAGAAGAGAATGAATGCTGTCCCCTTGATCAGATTGATTCATGTGGGATGTATCTGTTCAGAAGAGAATGAATGCAGCCCCTTGATCAGATTCCGTTTCAGGTTTAGACCCCCACGCCTAAAAAAAATAAAAAAATTGAAACTATATATCTACAATTACAATTGAGTAGGTTTGCATTTTTTTGTGTGGAGTTGTTTTTCATGGCTTTGCACCAAATCCCTGCGGTGGATCATGTATCAAATCTTTGGGGACTGTTACATGTCATTTTGAAAAAGGCAATTAATTTTTTGCTGAAGTTCGGTGGTGAAGGGAAAACCAGTGCATTGATACATTTTCATACCTGTGAACTTAAATTTTGACCATTAAAGAACTTCAAAGAAAATGTGGCATGTAGGTTATTTTCCCTGACATTAGTAGGATGCATTCAAAGTTGGTATGAGGCATTGCCAGCTGAATTGATTCACAGTTGGAAACAATTTAGGTAAGTTTTCTTGGCCGCCCATGACAATTATCAGTTTGAAAAACTTTATTGTGAATTGGCAGAACTTTGTAAAGAGGAAAATGAATCGGTTGATGATTTCTGTTTGAGGTTTCTACATATTTATCAAAGGTTTCAAAAGAGCAATAGAACGTCTAAGCAAAAATTGCAAGAATGGTTCTCATAAGTTCTTTTGGTTGAAGATTTTTTGAATGAATATAAAGTCGACCATAAACCCTTGGATATCTTACCTTCACTTACATGTGAGGCTAACCCAATGCCTTCATCATTAGATGAGGTTGAGCAACCAATGGAAAATATTTTGCCTTCCGATGGAGCTGATGATTTAAATGATGCCAATCTGCAAATTGCCCTTGTAGAAGACCCTAGACCTTCATGTTAGACCTCTTGAATGTATGCCTCCAGAAATCCTCCCCTCTCAGTGATTTGACACACATTCAATGAACTTAGTAGTAAGGGTGATGGTGGATGAATGCCCGTTTCAATTGATATTCAATAAGGGAGAACTTTGAACTTTGTCCAGTTATACAGAAATTTCAATCTGCTTTTGAAGAACAACATGAGGGAAAGATTTTAAAGAACAAATTTGTGCATACATTCACCAACGAAATCAAAATGGTGACTACTGAAATCTTAGTAATGAGTTGATTTTAGAAAATATGAAGTCTTCATCTATTAATGGGAATCATGAGCAAACAAAAGGTACAAATGAAGACCTGATTTCTAATAAGCTCCCTTGCGCAGAAACAGAGAAAACTTTGCCAGATGTCATGAATTCCCAAAGCTCAGGCTACTCTGAAACTAAGAGTTGTCCTCTTGAATATGCACCCACCAATAACTTCATAGATCAGGAAAAAGAGGAATGCATCATCCATTGTACTAATGCTCGTATTGAAAGTATTTATAGGCTCTTTGATTCTGACTATTTCTATCCCCTGTACCTAGATCTTTTTGCAGGTTTTCACTTGGAGGAGGGTTTGCGAAGTTATTCTTTGGTTGTTCTTCTATGACTTGATTCTAAGAATGTAAGGTAGAATGATGATGAGTAGGAAGTTATAAATATAAAGAGAAATATGTGCCTTGAAAATAAGCTTTCATAAGGAATAATTCATTATCACTAGCCACAAATCTGTCTTGAAGATGAAAAAGGATGTGTTCGGGTTCTACTAGAGAAAGAGTATATTAATGGAGCATACCCAACAACAATGATGAAATCTGGGGATTTTTTTACTTTCATTTGGTCTACAATTCGAAGATCAAGAATCAAACTAAATGAAGATTGTGAATGATTGTCTAGCAACTAATGATTGCATTTCTTGACACAATTACCAATTTTATCAGAACCCTTTAGAGTTCTCATTTTTTTAGAGGTTGCATTCAATGGCTATTTTTATTCCTGTTATCGCACAAACTGTAGGTTGGGCAAAGCCCGACCCAATCTACGGGATGGCGATAATGGTGAGAGAGTTTACCCACTATCACCTCAGCTAAACCCTCCCCTTGCTTTAGCGAAGGAAGAATCCAACACAAGGGGGGAGTCCCGGGTGATCCTAGGGAAAAATGAGATGAAAAGTGAAATGATGGAAGTGATGCCCCTATAGGTCAAGATACTAAGTGGAAGATAGCTTGGAAATGAGTCTCGGAAGTGGTTAATAGTTGCCAAGAAACTTGAGTACCTGCAGAAGACGATTGTACCTGCCCGAGACACAAGAAAAGACAAGTATGCAAGCTTAAAGTCAAGTGGACAAGCAAGTTAAGTTTGCCGTCCCTATTTGCAGCAGTCAACATAAATATATATCAGCAAGTAAATGATTATTAAAACTGCTACAAGATGCTAAAAGTTAGGTAAATGATGCAAGCGATAAGCTAGCAATTACTAGAGTAACTCAAGTATGAAAGCATATGACTTTAACAATAAACTATAGATGTTATAAACAAGTATTGCAGATATATTTTATCATCTTTATGGCTGTAGCAAACTATTGCTACAACAGAAAATTTCAACCCTCAAAACAAGCAAGTAAACCACCCAAAAAGTGTGCTGAGACTAGTAGATTATAGGGCAATTTATTAGCAACTTTTGACGGTTGAAAAGTGAGTTATAATCAAAATAAAAGAGATTTGCTGCAACCCTAATGACTGTAGCTTTTATTGAATTATAGCTTTAAGAAGACCAAGCTAAACAAGACACCCTAGAGGCTTTAGCCACCTCAAAGCTTCAAGAAAAGATTCCAACTTGCACAATATCAATATCTCTCTATATCAAATTTACCAATGCAAACAATTTATTTCTCCTATGCAAACTTCAGATTAGTGCCTTTAAAATTTAGGTGAATGGAGTCTTGAAAGCATGAGTTAGATCAACAAAATCCCTAGGGGTGTAAATTCTCTTACTCAGGGCATGCAAATCAAACTAAGGTAAATCTAGGAGGGTGTACACCCTTGTACTCCTCCTAGCCACCTTGCAATAAATGACTTATAAACTAGAAAATGAAATGAAACTTAATGAAGGGTGTATGTACGTATACTCCTCCTAAGGTTTCAACCAACAATAATCATGAAACAAGCACGAAGAACTAACAATTGCAGATTTTCCTTACCAATTCCAAGAGAGATGCAAGATCAAACCCTAGTTCACCAAGCAAAGACCATCCATAAGCAAGAAAATAAGTCTCCAAGAGGTGCACACCACCTTATCTCAGCAATTTACCAAGAGCTATCACCAAAAATCATTTGCACAAAAGAGAGATACCAAATTGCCTAAGTAGGGCGTAAATTTCAGCCACTAGTCTTCTCACAATGGGAGAGCTATATAAAAATGAAAAGGAAGTGATCTCTATTTATACAAATGATATTAAAAGTGTTTGTCCACTTAATTTTAGGGTAAACCACAAAGTAAGAGGTCAACAACCCTTACTTTTCCCCTTTACAAATTTAAATTTGATTTTGCACATAAGAAACCCTAAAATAAAGATGACGCCACCCTTCTAGGGTAACGATTTGACATCAAGAGAAGGACATTGGGCTTGGATATGACACGTTGGGCCTCCAAAGGCCTTCTCCTCAAGCACTATGATCTTCAAGATACTCCTCTCCATCCAAATATGCCAAGTGTCAACCAATAACATCACCACCACCAAAAACCCTAGCTCATGCGTGACATCACACCCTAAATGTGGTGCTCTAGCCTCCAAAGGTAGGTGAATAGGGTGATGAAGGGATAAGAAGGGTCCTCCAAGGTGACTCTCAAGCCTCCAAAGACTGCCATCATCGTCCGGTGTGTGGGCCATGGTATCCAGCCAGTGGGATTCAAGCCCCAAGGAAGCCCAAGCTAGGCTTTTTCTTCCAAATCTGTTCACCAACTAGGTCCTGCAAAGACAATGAATAGGCTGTCCAAGAATATTAAGTCAAATGCATCATGATAAGTAAATCAAGTCAATAAAAGAGCCATCTAAGAACGTACATACACAACCACTTCATCAAAATAAACTAGTGCTCAAAGACCATATACAATTTTCCAAGTTTAGGTATGGGAGGGTTGACAAAGTGACCTATTGGGTAAATCATACCTCAAGTTTAGGAGTGTTTCCTAGGTGGGCCCCTCTCTAAGACATGTGGACAAAGTGACATGGATGGGGGAAAGAATTTTAGGCATGGGGTTCATGATATACAAGGGATTGTAGTATCTCATTTATGGGTACCTTTGTAGAGGGTGTGCTGCACCTTCTTTTTCAATGCAATCTTTTTCCGATCCCATTTATTTCCTTTTGTTCTTTTAAGATGTTTCCAGGTTGAAGCCAAGGTGGGGCTTCTACCTAAGCATGAAAAACAATGCCCACCTTGACTCTACCCTGGTCACATCATGTTTCCCCAAGTTGAAAACAATGTGTGAGGCTTCTACCTAAGCATGAAAAAAAGTGCCCACAGATGCTCCACCTTGGTTGGCATTTTGTATTAGTTATTTTTTACGGTTCCTATCAGTTTCTTATGAGGGACATTTCATTGTCCTCGAGATCCTTGGGTGAGCATCTAGAAGGTTCATGATTGGATTTTATCCTTTTCCAACTACAAGCCTTTGGGCCTTCAACTCCTTCTTCCCATGAAATGAGGGACAATCCCTTCTTGGGTTAGTACACTCAAAAATCCAAAAAGGTAAGGAGATGAGGAGATGAAGTGTGGAAAGTGAAAAGTATGGTCAGGAATGGAGCGATGACTCATCAAGAGGACCTCCCAGTAGTAACCCTATCCCTAAGGATGACCCACTTACTAGGGCGCAATGTCAACCACCAAAGTGAAACAAGGCAAAGAACATAATTTCCAAGCAGACGTTACATAATCAAAAGCAGTTTCTAATGCAACAAACTCAAATGCCTCAAATATTGAAATGACACTCACCATAATACATGGCTTGTACCTCATGGAGCAAGACCCAATGTCTTCCGGAAGCAAGCTAATGTGGTGGATACCCTCATGATGAACATGGAACTGTGGTGGCGAGGTGGGTCTCTATCTGTGCAAGTGGACACTGCTGGTCAAGTTGTCTCTCGATACTCCTTGTCTGTAATCTGAGGGCCTTGAGACATCATCTCCTTAGTTATCCCTAGGAAATGGGGATAACGTCTGGCTCCTACTTGGGGACATGTACTCACCATAGAGTGCATGAGAACCGCATCATCTCCTAGTGGATCTATGCCTACATTGAAACATAAAACTATAAAATCCAGTGTGGTTCTATCACCCTTCATCCATATATATACCAAATCTCAAAATAGTAATTAATCTTTAAAGAAATTTTTTCATTTTTTTTCAAACATTTCTAAACTAAACATCAAATATGATGAAAGAAATATGCAAGTAGAGAAAAATGAAAAATATACTGCAGCTAAACTACCATGAGCAATCAATATGAAAATGCGAGAAAGATGACCTACCTAATTACCTAGGGCCTGGGCCCTGAAGAAGTCAAGTGTCTTGAATGTAGGGTAGGAGAAGAGACCCATCCACTGGTGATGTCATCTTTTTCCCATCCAAGGCTTTCAAGTAGTACTTCTCTTTCTCGAACTTCTTCTTGATGATGTAAGGACCAAGCCAAGCACTGTCATCCTTAGGCTTTCCCTTCCTCTTGTCCCACATGAATGCAAGACTTCCTTCGTTGTAGTTGATGTAGGGTATATCTTCAATGTAAGGATATGAATGAGGCTCTGTATTAACTCCATCTTTAATGGATTTCTCACGTTCTTTGTTCCCTTTATCCTCTTTCTTAAATATCTGGATGGACCCTGGCTCTTTCCCAAGCTTCTCCTTGTACTCATTTTCCCTTGGGAGTAGTGTATCTATGCAATATTCTTGCGCAAAAGGTAAGTTCCAAGGATCATACTCAATAATTTGATGAGGTACATCAAAGTCGCACTCACTCATGTAATTAGGACCGTTGGGGTCCATCACATGCTTGTCAGCCCTCTCTCGACTATATATGATCTCAAAAGTACCATCTCCCATAGGGATATGTGTGTGGGTAAGATCCATATTGAAGAAACCCCCAAGAGCAACGAACCAACTTCTTGATAGAAGCATACCCCAAGCATCTGGGACATCAATCACAACTATGTTCATAATGAGGATGATATGAGGGAAGTCAATTAGGTAAACTTCAACATCTTCACAAAGCTCGTAAACCTTGAATTTCTTGGAATCAATAACACAAACATTTCCATAAGGTCGTGTCGTCTTCAAAACAAGTTGTTCCATCACTTTCAAGGACATTACATTTGTTGAGGCTCCAGAGTCCAACATACAATTATTGAAACATATGCCATTCATTCCCAAAGAAAGATAAAACAGAGGGTTATTATCCTTCTACCGATCAAGATACATAGTGTTCAAGATGATCAAAGGGTCTTCCTTCTTTGCTGGTACATTTAGTAACTTCAAGACTTCTCTCCTCACATAAGGGATCTTGCACATGTCTGTCACATGGACCGTCATATTCATCTTTCCAAACATGGTTGCAACGTCTATGTTCAATTGAATCTCCTTTTCTATTGGAGTTGTCTTCGAAAGTAACTCATGTATTGGAGGTGGAAGTGGTGGGACCGGCTTCTCTATAGATGGAGGGAAAATCATTGCTTCTAGCTGAAGTAGAGTGGAAGGTTGTGACGAAGGAACCGAAGTCTTATTTCTTCTAGTGTACGTAACAAATTCCTTCTTCCTCAATTCCTTTCTCTAATAATCTATTAATTGGTTTAACACCCAGAGTCGTCCCTCTCTCGCCCCTTTTCTTCTAGCTTCATCAATGTTTTTCTGTGTTACATATTCCTCTTGGAAGTTACAGATCATGTCCATGAATTTCATACTATCAGGAGAGTATTCATCTCATTGGGGACATTCTTCCTCCCGGTGGGGTTCTTGGCATGGAGAACACCAAGGTGTCTCTTCTGTGTTGACCATTCCAACGGAGTTCAACGTGTTAGAAGATTTTTCCTCTTGTTGAGGCCTTGGCTTCCACCCCATGGCATCTCTTTGTCATCTGGAAAACTGAGGTCTAGAGGTAGATTGATTTCTTTCCATGGTGGTTAACTAGCCCATGATATGATTCTGACCTTGGACAAACTGAGTACTCATATGGTCTATTTTCTTAGTCAAGAGAGAAATTGGATATGGAGTACTTCCACTGGAAGCTTTAGTTGTTGTCTCCGCCTTGGCATGAGGATACTGAAAAGGATCAACCTTCGAGTCAAGAAGGTTTTCTTCAATTTCTGCACTGTACTCTTTAGCTTGTGCCAAATTGGTGGGTTTCTTTTCGTTCATGATGAAACAAAATTTTCCATTGAAAGCATTCATGTAGAGGAGACAAACAACTGCATCTGTAGGGCGTAGATCTGTCGGGATTTGATTTTACAACCTGTCAAAACTGTTGTCAAATTCACTCATTGTCTCATTCTCCTTCTTCTTTATCTAATTAAACTGAGCTACAAGCATTCCATTGTCTTTCTTTTCTCTCCATCTATTCTTGAATAACTTGGAAAAATATTCATAAGATGTCATGTGTTTATCAGGAAGTCCTCTGAACCATCTCTGAGCATCTTTAGTCAATGATGAGGCTAGTATATTTATTGCTACATCCTCATGTTCCACTTCTGCATTTTCCATGTCTTGGTCCATGGCATAAAGATGATTGTCAGCATTGATCACATTATTTCCTGCAATTTTGGCAACCATTTGTGAGACTCTTTTGGCATACTATTGGGGTATCTGAGAATGGTGGCCATGTTCAAGGGTTTAGAAATTCCTTTTTCCCAAGGGTGTGCCATTAGAGTAAGGGGAAGGGTACCTTGGAAAAGGGTTTTGACAACATGAGACTTGCGAGGAGGCCTTCTTCGGTAAACCTTAGAAGGCTTGAATATCCAAGGGGGAAAAGTCTTGAGGGAAGATGGATTCTGGGAAGGTGGAGTCGCCAGATGGACTTCAAGAAGAGCTCATCAGGGGTGAAAGGGGAATGCACTTCAAGTGGAGTCTCTAGGAAAGCTAGGGGTAAAGGCTTTGGGAAGGAAGCTTTCCAAAGTGTCGTTAGGGAATGAAAGAGGACTCAAAATCCTCCCCATCAACGATACACAAATGTTATTGCACAAACTCTAGGTTGGGAAAATCCCAAACCAATCCATGGGATGACAATAATAGTGGGAGAGTTTACCCACTGTCACCTTAAATAAACCCTCCCATCACTTTAGTGAAGGAAGAATCCAACACAAGGTGGGAGTCCCGAGTGACCCTAGGGGGAAGTGAGACGAAAAGTGAAATGATGGAAGTGGTTCCCCTATAGGTCAAAATACTAAGTGGAAGATAGCTTGGAAATGAGTATCAGAAGTGGTTAATAGTTTCCAAGAAACTTGAGTACCTGCAGAAGACGATTGTACCTGCCCGAGACACAAGAAAATATGACTATGCAAGCTTAAAGTCAACTGGAAAAGCAAGTTAAGCTTGTTGTCCCTATTTGCAGCAGTCAACATAAATATATATCAGCAAGTAAATGATTATTAAATCTTCTACAAGATGCCAAAAGTCAGGTAAATGATGCAAGAGATAAGCTAGCAATTATTAGAGTAACTCAAGTATGAAAGCATAGGACTTTATCAATCAACTATGGTTGTTATAAACAAGTATTGCAGAGATATTTTATCAGCCTTATGGCTGTAGCAAACTATTTATACAATATAAAATTTCAACCCTCAAAACAAGTAAGTAGACCACCGAAAAAGTGCGCCGAGACTAGTATATTATAGGGGCAATTTATTAGCAACTTTTGACGGTTGAAAAGTGAGTTATAATCAAAATAGAAAGAGATTTGTTGCAACCCTAATGGCTGTAGATTTTATTGAGTTATAGCTCTAAGAATACCAAGCTAAACAAGATTCCCTAGAGGCTTTAACAACCTCAAAGTGTCAAGAAAAGATTCCGACTTGCACAATATCAATATCTCTCTAAATCACGTTTACCAATGCAAACAATTTATTTCTCCAATGCAAACTTCAGACTAGTGCCTTTAAAATTTGGGTGAATGGAGTCTTGAAATCATGAGTTAGATCAACAAAATCCATAGGGGTGTAAATCCTCTTACTCCCTAGGGCATGCAAAGCAAATGAAATGAAATTTGATGGAGGGTGTATGTACTTATAATCCTCCTAGTGTTTCAACTAACAATAATCATGAAACAAGCAATAATAACTAACAATTGCATATTTTCCTTACCAATTCCAAGAGACATGCAATATCAAACCCTAGTTCACCAAGAAAATACCACCCATAAGCAAGAAAAGAAGCCTCCAAGAGGTGCGCACCACCTTAGCTCAACAATTTACCAAGAGATATCACCAAAAATCATTTGCACAAGAGAGATATACCAAATTTCCCAAGTAGGGTGCAAATTTCAGCCACTAGTCTTCTCACAATGGGAGAGCTATATAAAAATGAAAAGGAAGTGATTTTTATTTATACAAATCCTATTAAAAGTGTTTCTCCACTTAATTTTAGGGCAAACCACAAAGTAAGGGGTCAACAACCCTTACTTTTCCCCTTTACAAATTTAAATTTGATTTTGCACATAAGAAACCCTAAAATAAAGATGATATCACCCTTCTAGGGTAACAATTTGGTACAAGAGAAGGATGTTGGGCTTGGAGATGACATGTTGGGTCTCCAAATCCCTTCTCCTCAAGTGTTATGATCTTCAAGGTACTCCTTTCCATCCAAAGATGCCAAGTGTCAACCAATAACATCACCACCACCGAAAACCCTAGCTCATGCATGATGTCACCCCCTAAATGTGGAGGCTAGCCTCCAAAGGTAGGTCAATGGGGTGATGAAGGGATAATAAGGGTCCTACAAGGTGCCTCTCAATCCTACGAAGGATTCCATCATCGTACTGTGTGTGGGCCATGGTATCCATCCGGTGGACTTCAAGCCCCAAGGAAGCCCAAGCTAGGCTTGTTCTTCCAAATCTGTCCACTAACTAGGTCCTGCAAAGACAATGAATAGTCCCTCCAAGGATATCAAATCAAATGCATCATGCTAAGTAAATCAAGTTAGTAAAAGAACCATATAAGCATGTACATCCAAAGCCACTTCATCGAAATAAACAAGTGCTCAAAGACCTTATACAATTTTCCAAGTTTGGGTATAGGAGGGTTGACAAAGTGACCTATAGGGTAAATCGTACCTCATGTTTAGGAGTGTTTCCCAGGTGGGATCCTCTCTAAGAAATGTGGACAAAGTGACATGGATGGGGGAAATATTTTTTGGAATGGGGTTCATGACATACAAGGGATTGTAGTATGACATTTATGGGTGCTTTTATAGAGGGTGTGTTGCACCTTAATTTTCAATGCAACCTTTTTCCAAGCCCATTTATTACCTTTTGTTATTTTAAGATGTTTCCAGCTTGAAGCCAAGGTGGGGCTTCTACCTAAGCATGAAAAATAGTTCCCACCTTGACTCTACCCTGGTCACATCATGCTTACCCAAGTTGAAAACAATGTGCGGGGCTTCTACCTAAGCATGAAAAACAGTGCCCACACATGCTCCACCTTGGTGGGCATTTTGTATTAATTATTTTTTTATGGGTCCCATCAGTTCCTTATGAGGGAAATTTCATTGTCCTTAGGATCCCTGGGAGAGCATCTAGAAGGTTCATGATTGGATTTGATATTTTTCTAGCTACAAGCCTCTGGGCCTTCAACCCCTTCTTCCCATGAAATGAGGCACAATCCCTACTTGGGTAAGTACACCCGAAAATCCAAAAAGGTAAGGAGATGAGGGGATGAAGTGTGGAAAGCAACAAGCATGTTTATGAATGGCACGATGACTCATCAAGAAGACCTCCCAATAGCAACCCTATCCCTAAGGCTGGCCCACTTACTAGGGAGCAATGTCAACCACCAAAGTGAAACAAGGAAAATAACATAATTTACAAGTAGACATTACATAATCAAAATCAGTTTCTAATGCAAGAAACTCAAATGCCTCAAATATTGAAATGACACTCACCATAATACTTGGCTTTTACCTCATGGAGCAAGACCTAATGTCTTCCGGAAGCAAGTTGATGTGGTGGATACCCTCATGATGAACTTGGAACTGTGGTGGCGAGGTGGGTCTATGTCTATGCAAGTGGACATTACTGGTCAAGATGTCTCTTAGTAATCCATGTCTATAACCTGAGGGCCTCGAGACATCATACCCCTTGCTATCCCTAGGAATTGGGGATAACATCTGTCTCCTACTTGGGGACATGTACTCCCCGCAGAGTGCATAAGAACTACATCATATCCTAGTGGACTTGTGCCTACACTGAAACATAAAACTGTAAAATCTAGGGTAGTTCTATCACCCTTCATCCATATATATATCAAATCTCAAAATAAAAACTAATCTTAAAAGAAAATTTTTCATTTTTTTCAAAAATTTCTAAACTAAACATGAAATATGATGAAAGCAATATGCAAGTAGAGAAAAATGAAAAATGAAATGCAACTAAACTACCATGAGAAATTTATATGCAAATGCGAGGAAATCAAGATGACCTACCTACTTACCTAACACATGGGCCCTGAAGAATTCAAGTGTCTTGAATGTAGGGTTGGGGAAGAGATCCATCCACTGGTAATGACATATTTCTCCCATCCAAGGATGTCAAGTAGTACTTCTCTTTCTTGAACTTCTTCTTGATGATGTAAGGACCAAGCCAAGCATTTTCATCCTTCTGGTCACATTTAGGTTTTCCCTTCCTCTTTTCCCACATGAACACAAGTCTTCCTTCGTTGTAGTTGATGTAGGGTATATCTTCGATGTAAGGATAAGAAGGAGGCTCTGTATTAACTGCATCTTCAATGGATTTCTCACATTATTTTTTCTCTTTATCCTCTTTCTTCAATATCTGGATAGACCCTGACTCTTTCCCTTGGAACTTCATAAGCTTCTCCTTGTACTCATTTGTCCTTGGGAGTAGTGTATCTATGCAATCTTCTTGTGAAAAAGGTAGGTTCCAAGGTTCATACTCAATAATATGATGAGGTACATCAAAGTCACACTCATTCATGTAATTAGGACCGTTGGGGTCCATCACATGCCTGTCTACCATCTCTCGACTATATAAGATCTCAAAAGTTCCATCTCCCATAGGGATATGTGAATGGGTAAGATCCATACTGAGGAAACCCCCAAGAACAACGAACCAAATTCTTGATAGAAGCATACCCCAAGCATCTAGGACATCAATGATGACTATGTTCATAATGAGGTTGATATGAAGGAAGTCAATCAAGTAAACTTCAACATATTCACAAAGCCTGTAAACCTTGACCTTCTTGGAATCAATACGACAAACATTTCCATAAGGCCAGGTCGTCTTCAAACCAAGTTGTTCCATCACTTTCAAGGACATTACATTTTTTAAGGCTCTGAAGTCCAACATATTATTCAAATGAAGGTCATTCATTCCCAAAGAATGATAAAATGAAAGGTTACTATCCTTCTGTCCATCAATATACATAGTGTTCAAGATGACCGGAGGGTATTCCTTCTTAATTGGTATGTTTAGTAACTTCAAGAATTCCCTCCTCACAGAAGGGATCTTGCACATCTCTGTCACACGAATTGTCATATTCATCTTTCAAAACATGGCTGCAATGTCTATGTTCAACTGAATCTCCTTTTCTGTTGGAGCCGGCTTCAAAAGCAACTCATGTACTAGACATGGAAGTGGTGGGACCACCTTCTCTATAGATGGAGGGGAAACCATTGATTCTGTATGAAGTAGAGTGGAAGGTTGTGACGAAGGAGCCGAAGTGTTATTCTTGTAGTGTACGTAAAAAATTCCTCAATTCCTTTCTCTGATCATCTGCTAACTGGTTTAACACCCATAGTCGTCCCTTTCTTTCCCCTTTTCTTCCAGCTTCATCTATCCATAGAGATTTGTTGCAGCCCTAATGGATGTATATTTTATTGATTTGTAGCTCTAAGAATACCAAGCTAAACAAGATGTCCTAGAGGCTTTAGCAACCTCAAAGCGTCAAGAAAATATTCCAACTTGCACAATATCAATATCTCTCTAAATCACATTTACCAATGCAAACAATTTATTTCTCCAATGCAAAATTCAGATTAGTGCCTTTAAAATTTGGGTGAATGGAGTCTTTAAAGCATGAGTTATATCAACAAAATCCCTAGGGGTGTAAATCATATTACTCCCTAGGGCATGCAAATGAAACTAAGGTAAATATAGGAGGGTGTACACCCTTGTACTCCTTCTAGCAACCTTGCAATAAATGACTTATAAACTAGCAAATAAAATGAAACTTGATGGAGGGTGTATGTACTTATACTCTTCCTAGAGTTTCAACCAAGAAAAATCATGAAACAAGCAAGAAGAACTAACAATTACATATTTTCTTTACCAATTCCAAGAGAGATGCAAGATCAAGCCCTAGTTCACCAAGAAAAGACCATCCATAAGCAAGAAAATAAGTCTGCAATAGGTGTGCACCACCTTAGCTTAACAATTCACCAAGATATATCACCAAAAATCATTTTCAAAAGAGAGAGATACCAAATTTCCCAAGTAGGGTGCAATTTTCAGCCACTAGTCTTCTCACAATGGGGGAGCTATATAAAAATGAAAAGAAAGTGATATCTATTTATACAAATCCTACTAAAAGTGTTTGTTCAATTAATTTTAGGGTAAACCATAAAGTAAGGGGTCAACAACCCTTACTTTTTCACTTTACAAATTTAAATTTTATTTTGCACACAAGAAACCCTAAAATAAATATGTTGTCACCCTTCTAGGGTAATGATTTGAAATCAAGAGAAGGACATTGGGCTTGGAGATGACATGTTGGGTCTCCAAAGGCATTCTCCTCAAGTAATATGATCCTCACGATACTCCACTCCATCTCAACCAATAAAATCACCACCACCAAAAACCCTATCTCATGCATGACATCACCCCCTAAATGTGGCACTCTAGCCTCCAAAGGCAGGTCGTTGGGGTGATGAAGGGATAAGAAGGGTCCTCCAAGGTGCCTCTCAAGCCTCCAAAAGATTCCATCATCGTTCGATGTGTGGGCCATGGTATCCATCCGATGGGCTTCAAGCCCCAAGGAAGCCCAAGCTAGGATTTTTCTTCCGAATCTATCCACCAACTAGGTCCTACAAAGATAATGAATACGCCTTCCAAGGATCTCAAGTCAAATGCATCTTGATAAGTAAATCAAGTCAATAAAATATCCTTCTATGAATGTACATCCAAAACCACTTCATCAAAATAAACAAGTGTTCAAAGACCCTATACAATTTTCCAAGTTTGGGTATGGAAGGGTGTACAAAGCGACCTATTGGGTAAATTGTACCTCAAGTTTAGGAGTGTTTCCTAGGTGGTCCCCTCTCTAAGACATGTGGACAAAGTGACATGGATGAGGGAAATACTTTTTCACATGGGGTTCATGACATACAAGGGATCACAGTATCTCATTTATGGATGCCTTTGTAGAGGGTGTGTTGCACCTTCGTTTTCAATGCAACCTTTTTCCAAGCACATTTATTGTCTTTTGTTATTTTAAGATGTTTCCAGGTTGAATCCAAGGTGGGGATTCTACCTAAGCCTGAAAAACAGTTCCCACCTTGATCCTACCCTGGTCTCATCATGCTTCCCCAAGTTGAAAACAATGTGTGGGGCTTCTGCCTAAGCATGAAAAACAGTGCCCACACATGCTCCACCTTGGTTGGCATTTTGTATTAGTTATTTTTTTACGAGTCCCATTAGTTTCTTATGAGGGACATTTCATTTTCCTTGGGATCCCTGGGCAATCATATAGAAGGTTCATGATTGGATTTTATCTTTTTCTAGCTACAAGCCTCTAGGCCTTCAACCCCCTTTTTCGATGAAATAAGGGACAATCTCTTCTTGGGTCAATACACCTAAAAATCCCAAAAGGGAAGGATATGAGAGGATGAAGTGTGGAAAGTGACAAGTATGGTCGAGAATGGTATAATGACTAATCAATAGGACTTCCCAGTAGCAACCCTATCCCTAAGGATGACCCACTTACTAGGGCGCAATGTCAACCACTAAAGTGAAACAAGGCAAAGAACATCATTTCCAAGCAAACGTTACAGAATCAAAAGCAATTTCTAATGCAACAAACTCAAATGCCTCTAATATTGAAATGACACTCACCATAATACCTGGCTTGTACCCCATGGAGAAGGAACCAATGTCTTTCGGAAGCAAGCTGATGTGGTGGATACCCTCATGATGAACCTGGAACTGTGGTGGCGAAGTGGGTCTCTATCTATGCAAGTGGACACTGTTGTTCAAGATGTCTCTCAGTACTCCATGTATGAAAACTGAGGGCTTGGAGACATCATCTCCTTAGTTTTCCTTGGGAATTGGAGATAACAATTACCATTTCAAAAATTCACGCAATCGGTAGCACCCTTTTCTTTTCAAGGTGAAAATATATAGATTTTGCAACCAAAATCTATAAAGTTGTAAAAAAAACCTTAAAATTGACCATTGAATCGAAAAGTTGTGCTCCCAACATCAAAAATTCCTTTTCACTCCATTTTTTCGATGTTAACATTACAACTTGTTTGAAACTGTGGCTTTGACAACTGATAACGTTGTGAATTGAAATCTCAAAATCACCCTCTGAATTGAAATGTGGTTCTATAAGTAACACATTTGTTTTCTTTTGTTTTGAGGTTAGTATTGCTTTTTGAAACCATAACCTTAAAAATCAACATTGTTGCAAACAAAATCATAAAAATTGAATAAATAAATAAAAGGAAACACAAATATATAGGGAAAAATCACACTACAAGTATTTTTTTTTAATATATATATATATATATATATATATATGAACATTTTAAATGAAAAAACAAACATATTGATTCAAAAAAAAAATAAAAAATTTCCACACTAATCACCTTTTCCCCCACTGCTTGCCCCCTCCCCTCCCGTTAGTGCCCAAAGGGTTGTTCCTCCCTCCTAAAATGAGTTGTTTTGTTTAATTTTGTATTTAAAAAAAAAATATTATGTATTTTCATTTAAAATGTTCGTATATTTTTTCCTGAAGAAAAAAATTATTTGTATTGATATTTCAAGAAGAAATCAAATACACATAGCTAGCCTATAGGTCCTAAAACCAACCTCCCTAGACTGTAAGAAACTACTGCTACTTGCAACCCTACCTCACATTTCATCTTTGAACAACCCATCTGAGTGATTAAAACATTCCAACAAAATGACTAAGACAAGCCAAAACATTAACAATTCATTCTATAGATCGTATCTAAAACTATTATAAAAAGAAACATTCACGTTGTCCATCAAAAAAGAATTTTTTGTACTGTTTCCTAAGGGGAATTATCATTGAAATCTTGCTCAATCAACACACCCTATTGAATAGTCAAAGCTTTCTTTGAAAGAGGTTCTGCTTTATGCTTGAATTCTCTTTAAACATGATTAAAGGGAATTTCTTCGAAATCACCTCTCAATACATGTACTATGTTCATAATAGGCCTTAAGACCATATTAGAGATATTTCTCTTTCCATTTAACTAGTCAACTACTGGCTTAGAATCACTTGGAATCTAGGTCCTTTTCACCTTGTGTTCCAGTGCAATCTTCAGCATAATCCAAAGTGAAAATAATTTAGCTCTATTATTAGAGCCAATTACAACATCATACTTTATAGTAAAGTGATGAGAGTTATTTAGAAAGAGAATGGATCCTGCACCACACTCACCTAGTGAGCCCTAGCTTGGTCCATCAAAGAGGCCCCATTCCATTGAAGGATATATAAAAGGGGCTTGGAGTTTCATTGAAACATATTGCTTAAGAGACTTCCTTCCCATCAAAAGAGACTCTAATCTAATGAGATAGTCTGCCTAAATTCAGCTCAATGCCCTCAAAAATCGATCAATTTTTGGAGAGTCAAAATCCTCACAAAGCATAACATGGCATAGAATTAAAAGAACAAACATTTTTGTCAAACAACCAACCTTAAAATAAATCTAGGAGAGTAGGATTATCCCATTGGTTTTGGATATTAAATATTTCAAACAAATCCTTCCATACAACTTTGGAAAAAGAGGAATTGACAAAAATATTATCTACTCATTGGTTGTCCTTTTTTCACATGTAGAACCATCCCAGACCAATCCAATTCCTTCCTTGACCATTGCCCCATGTTAAAATTTTATTTGGAAATGCCAACCACATAAATATTCTGAATTTTAATGGACAAGGTAACTTCCATGTTACCTTCCACCATCACTGCCTTTCCATTGCTACATTACGCTTATTTTAGCAATATAACCAAGCTTGCAGTTAGAGTCCTTGTTGTAGCATTTATAGACCAACAAAGTTCATCATCTCGGTTTGAAAGACAAATGGAATTATGTTTAAGAGAATCAACATAGTGGTTCCATCTCTTTGCCAACTCGAGCCACATTCCCAAGTCTTTAGTTGAATTCTAGACTTGTATGCCTTCGCGATGCATCTCTTCCCTTGAAGCATAAACTAGAGTAGTTATACCAGTGTTATGAAGGTACAACCTGAGAGACTATGGGAGTCTATAATTTTCCCCACAACCGATCCACGGGTCCTCATCAATTTTCACTAGGGTGCCCTTTCCAATGTTCCAAGAAACCCATGGGCTGATTATATGATCATAGGATTTAACTATTCCTTTCCATACATTTGAACCACCTCTAAAATATTTAAATCTTGGGATATCAATACCTTCCCCCATTTGTTAAAAAACATTCACCAAAGAGTCTTGGTTGCTAAAGCCTATCCAAAGATATGTGAGTTTTTTAAACCTCATCCATCATATTCCTTTAAAGTAGAAATTATTGACCACTTGACAAGGGGTATACCCTGCCTTTCCTTGTTGCTTCACCAAAGAAAGCTAGAGAAATTATTCTGAATCCTTTCAACAATTATCTTTGAAACGCGAGCAAAGGAAAACCAATAGACGAGTATAGTCTCAAGAACATACTTAACCAATACCAACCTCCCCCCCCTTGACAACCATCTATGATACCGACAATTAATTCGGTCCTCAATATTTTTTATCAACCATGATAACCAATCCCCATTTTTGTAGTTATTTGGTTTTAAAAAGAATCCCAAGTACTTGAATCCAATATCAAGGGGATCCATCCTCATTGGAAAAAATTGAGCCATGTTTCTCTTCTGATTATCACTCGGTTTATTATATAAGATATATGATTTATTCAAGTTTAGTTCCATCCTTGTTAACTTGCATAAGGAATCAAGGACAATGTTAAGGTATCTTAATTCCCTAATAGTTCCTCTCCCAAAGAGAAGAATTTCATTGCCAAACAAAAAGTGTGTAATAACAATTGTACTTGCTATGTTGATCCCTGTTAAGAATCCATTTCGAATGGCATCCAAGATTAGTGTGCTTAAAGCTTCTACAACTATAAGAAGAAAAAAGGGTTCCAATGGACATTCCTGCTTGAGGCCCTGAGTTTCCCTAAAAAAAATTGACGGTGAACCATTGACCAATGTAAAAAAATAGGTTGATTCCAAACACCTCATAACCCAACTAACATATTGTAGATTCATGCTTGTTTGTAAAACCAAAAATCTAAAGAAGATTCAATTGACTTTATCATATGCCTTGGAGAGATCAATCTTCATTATCACCGCTACCTGCTTCCCTCCTTTGATTGAATGGAAACCTTCCGGTGTTGTCCCAACCACATCATGAATATTCCTATTGAAAATAAATCCAAACTTTTCATCTAAAATTACTTGAGACAGAGTTTTTTTAAGTCTATTAGCAATAATCTTTGAAACAATCTTATACACTGAATCACAAAGTGAAATCGGCCTAAAGTCCTTGAGGGTGATATGATTGTTCTTCTTGGGTATCAAATCTATAAACATTGCATTCAAGGCCCCCAACATTTTTTTTGGATTACTTTGACTCCTCAACAAACCTAAGCAGATTTTCCTCCAAGAGATATAAAACCCCAAATAAAACTTGATGGTCCAGGTGTTTCTGTGTCAAGCTCGTTAAAAAATGAAACAGAGGTCTAGGGATTGAACCTGGATTCTCGAGCATAGTTCTTCTCTTGTGTCAAGCTCGTTAAAAAATGAAACAACTTCCCCCTCTCTGTTTGAGTCAAGTCCTTCATCTAGTATTTGAAGCTTCATTTCAGTCATCTTTGCAGTTGGACGGAACGAAGCTTGGGGGACATTGCTTACAGCCTCTAGACTTCATGCTGAAGTTAGAGCCACTAGCTTCTTAAGCTGGGGGCTAAGTACCAACCATGCGTTGGGAAGTCGCAAGCATAGTTTTCTATGGTTCAAGCTTGTGTGAAAATGAAACCAGCTACCACAAGCATAGTTTCCTTTGGTTCAAGCTTGTGTAAAAATGAAACCAGGTCCAAGCATAGTTTTGTTTAGTTTTTAAGCTTGTGTAAAAATTAAAATCTCTTCCAAGCATAGTTTTGTTTTGTTTTAAAGCTTGAGTAAAAATGAAAACAATCTCGAGCTTAGTCTTTGTTCTTTCTCATGCTCGTAAATACATAAGAATAAGTTACCGAGCTTAGTCTTTATTCTTTCTCGTGCTCGTAAATACGTGAGAATGTAACCGAGTATACTTTTATCACTTTTTCGGACTCGTAAAGGTTACACGAAAAAGGAATCCCTTGTGGAGTCGCCAATTTTGTTATTGGATAAATCGGTAGGTGCGGACACTCACTGATCTCTCTAGATCCACCTATATCTAGAACAAAACACACCAGAACATGACGCTTTCCTTAAGTTTTAAATGTTGAATTTACTAACTAAAGAGGGATAGGTGACATACCGTTTAAACGCCGCTTCCTCTCGCCATCGCCATCCTAGCTCCGTTCCAACACTCATACAATGATGATCCTGCAAAAGAACGCAACCAACCAAAGTGATAGTAATAGAATAAACTCAATATAAACCTATGTATGTGATCAAGGAATCATACAATAAAACACAACAAGCTTTAT